>JAHEWK010000008.1:3000000-3239850 GCA_020740775.1 Ilyonectria destructans | reverse complement strand
CCCTAACCCTAACCCTAACCCTAACCCTAACCCTAACCCTAACCCTAACCCTAACCCTAACCCTAACCCTAACCCTAACCCTAACCCTAACCCTAACCCTAACCCTAACCCTAACCGACTTAGTATATTGATATATATAGCGTAATATAGCTGTGCTATCTTTATGCTGTATATACTCTATAAATTCTATATGATATTCTAGCTGCCTCTTATATTAAGTGCCTTATCTATTATTTAATCTATCTTTATACCGTCCTTATTATTATTATTACTGGCTATACTCTTAACTTACTTTATAACCAGCCCTTAGATCTTTTACTTAAGTTTAATTGCTATTATATAGTACTGCCTAATACTAAGTCTTATCTTAATCTCTGCCTGCAGCAGATATATTATAATTAAGCTGAGTTATTCTGTATTTTAGTAATTTAAGTTGCTATTTCTCTATAAGAATTTCAAGTACTTCTCCTGCAGTTCTAGTAGCTTATATTTATACTGCAGTATTCTTTCTGCCAGTAGAAGCTATATAATATATATAATTATTATCTGCTTAATACAGTCGGGCAGAAATCGGACTGTCTTATAGCTAGTTCTATAGATTGTCTTTATCTTATTACAGTCTGTTATAAGTATAATCTATCTATTATATAAAAAGATATTATATAGTAACTGCTATATATTATAGTGCTATAATATTGCTATTTCCAGCCTGCACTCTAGTTGCTCTTTTTAGATGTATATAAGCAGTATTAATTGTTCTCGAAATATATATAGCTGCTATAACTACTTCTATATACCAGCCTGCTTCTATTAGTTCTTCTTCTTATTAAATATAGATACCTCTATAGAATGTATAATCTTACCCGGCCCGGCATCTAGCTATATATTCTTATTATTTATTGCAAATAACTAGCTGGCATTAAGCTGTAATATACTATTAGCAATTCACTTTATATCGATTTTGAGTTTAATATAATTCTATATACTGCCTAGTATCTTATTTAATAAGTTATCTGCCTGTACTATAATCTTATAAGCTGCCCGCTAGAAGTTACGCACTAGTATATAATCCCTATTATATACCAGCGCCTTATTGTTATCAGACCAGTATACTATTAGCAGCCTGCCTATCTTATTATAATATCTCTTACTATATGCTATTCAGTTGATAATCTTACTTATTACTATATAAGTACCTATATATATCTATATCTTATGCTCCTGCTGGAATTAATTAAGTGTCTCTACTTTTATATACTCCTCCTCCGGTAATACATTCTTAAATCTAGCCTCTAGAAAAAAAAGTTAGATAAGCTATAATAATGCTGCCAGTATACCTATAAAGAGATATACCTTTATATAGCCTAGTGGGTGCCTTTAGATACCTATTGCTGCGCAGAAGTATAGTATTATATTGCTATACATATCGCTGTCTATATACACCTTAATAGAAGCTATTATAAATTGAAATACAGCTTAGTCAAGCACTTTCGTCCCTATAACTGCTAACTTATAATATCTGGGCCTTTACTCTCCACTGCTCTTTTTATTGTTGCTTAAGCTTTTACTGCTTATATTGTTATCTCTACTAAAGAAGCCGCTATTACCGTACAGTTCAGTTTGTCTAATAATATCGCCTAGCTGCTCGTCCTCTAGCTTATGGGCTATATCTGCTATTAAGCTTTATTGCTTGTCTGTAAAGTGTATTGCCAGTCGTTTTGCTGTATTCTTACGACCTATTTGGTATGTATGCTAGCAGAATACTAAGTAGTAATATCCAACGGACTAATAGCTGGCCTGCAACTTATCTTTTGCGGTATATCTAAATAGTAAGCTGTTTGGTTTCTCTAGCTGGATGCTGTAAAGATACTGTAATGTTTCCTTTAGTATGCCTTCTAGTTGCTAGCTGCAGCAGTCTACCTTTTAGTTAAAGCTTTTATTTAGTTGTATAAGTAGCTGCAGCTCTTTTATAGCCTTTTTATCCTTAGGGACTTTTATTTTAATCTTGCTGGCTTTTACTTATATCCCCTAAGCTGTATTATAGATCTCAGTTAAACTCCAGTCCCTAAAGTATCTTACCCACTTTATTTTCTTTATTTAAGTTGAGTTATAGTTAATATCTTTCTATCTGTTACTATATTTATTTCTCTTAGTATCCTCCTCCAGTAGCTTAGTCTTACTGTTGGCAATTATTCTATCTATAATACTATTTATTGCTGCAGACTCTAGTGCTATTATACTGTTACTATTACTATAAGCTCTAATAATTCAGTATCTTATATACTATATTAGTATCTATATTTATAGTTATATAGCGCTGTATTTTGGTCTGTTGGAGCTATATTGTAACTTTATTCAGTAATAGGTTATATTCTTCTGTAATTATATTATATAGTGGTATATATTACAGCTGAACCCACTATATATATTAAGAATTAGAATCAGTTTGCTTCAGTTGGCTGGCAGTTTAACTGTAGCTAGATTATTTAGTAAGTCTATATCGGCGTAGTCTATTATATCCCTAAGTAGTTATCTCTTTACTTAATATATATGCCTGAAGTAGAACTTAATACTAGTATCTGGGTTTATAGTATATCGGTATATCTTATATAGCAGAAGCTGGTACTTATTAATAAGCGTTATATACTTATCTATTTATTAGTTTTTTATATATTACTAGTATAGTATGCAGTATTTCCAGTAATATAGCAGATTTATAAGTACTTTATCTTTCTTTTTTTAATATTGTATATACTATATGCTATAGATATAATACAGATATAGTTTAATAATAGAAACTTATTAGACTTCTCTATTTATACTTACTAATTATCTTATACAGATTGCTATAGTTTAGATACTAACTTTTAACCTATAGTAGGGCTAACTCTAAATTATAACTAATTAGTATTTACGCCTAGCTTTAAGAAATTAGACTTTAAAGCTCGGACTATATAATCTCTATCTATACTAAATTTTAAAGTTTAATATTCTTCTAATAAAGCCTAGGCAGCCTATTTATATAGCAGTAAGATACCTATTAAAAAGACTAATAAATAGTAAAGATTTTATAGTTAAGTTACCTTTTTTAACTTAATTTTATAGCTAAAAGCTACTATAAAGATAAGATAGTATTTATTAATAACTATATAGTTAAGCTAGCTGCTTATATTAAGACTAACTGCTTACTATAAAAAGCTATCTATAATAGCTGCCTCAGCTAAAATTACTATTACTATAGGCTAGAATTTCTAAACTTCTAGCTAAGCTTAATAGTTTAAGCTAGTATCTTAATAGCAGCTAACTAGTTAGTTTTTAAGTACTTAATAGAAAGCTACTATAATTATTATATTAGCTTCTATTAAAAGAGTCAGTATAATAAAGATTAAGCTCTTACTGGTATCAGTTAGCAGAATAATAATAAGAGGAGTTTATTTAGTAGCAGCTTACTAAATAGCCTCTCTCTATATAGCTAAGTGGAATTTAGCTGCCTTATTTTATAGAGCTTACTATAGAGTCTATAAAAGAAGCTACTTATTTAAGGTTATAACTGCACTTTTTTATACTGCTATAGCTATAGCTAAGCTAGCTATCTAAAGTAATATAAGCAGCTAAATTAGTATTCTCTTTATAGCTACTACTTAAAGCTCTTTAATACTACTTTTCTACTTTTTATTAGCCTCTTTTTTCTTCTTCTTCCCTCTTTTCTTTATTATAGTACTACTACTACTACTACTGCCAGCCTCTAGCTCTACCTTAATCTCAGCCTCTACTTTAGCTTTTTCTTTTTTATTTTCTTCTTCTGCTATATAGCTAAGAAAGTAATATTAATACTAGCTGGCCTAACTGAAAACCTTTAAAAACTTAAATATAAGCTACTTAAGAATCTTAATTATTATTTTATAGCTAGCAGCTATACAGCTTGTATATACTGCAGTAAGATTATTAATATCTTTATAGCTTTTATTTTCTTTTTTTTTCTCTTTATCTTTATCTCTTTAGCTAGCTAGGTTAAAATACCCTCTTTAGGGCCCTTAGGCTTAAATATAGTACCTACTAATAGTAATAGTAATATACTGCTACTGCTGCAGTATAATTCTTTAGCTGATATAGTACTAACTCTATTTAGCTAGAGCTTAAAATAGCTAGCTGCTATTTTAAAATATACTGAACTTTTTATACTAATACTAAATAAAGTTACTTAGCAAATAGACTTTATTATAGAGGGTAAGATAGCTACTCTTAAGTCAGTTTATAAAGAGCTAGATATAGAGTATATATATTACTATTAGCTATTTAATTTAGCTTAATAGTATCTAAGGGATTACCTTAAAGCTATTAAAGTAAGTAAGAAATTTATAATACTAGCTAATTAAAATAATCTTACTATTAATAATAAAAATACTGCAGTCTTAATTAATACTATTAATAAGCTGTAATTTAGTAATTTCTAGCTCTTAAAAAGGCTAATTAATTAGATAGATAAAAAGTAAGAGTAACTTTTAAAAGTATTTAACTTACTGTAAATACTGCTAGATTTAAAGCTATTTCTACTTACTCTAGCTATTAAGAAATTCCTTTTATAGTAGGCCTACTATAAGATTCTTAAGTATCTTCTTTTTCTATTTAATAAGGCTATTAATATAAATAAAAAAGTAGCTATATTAAGTCTGAGTTAGGTTATTTTAAATAGCAGCTAGAGGGATAAAAAAGCAGCTTTTAGCTTTAAACTCTACCAGTTAGACTTTTTATAGCTTTAATATACTATTTTTACTATTACTACTATTACTACTAAAGAGCTAAAAAAGTAGGCTTTTCTAAAAAAGGTTTTTAGCCTCTACTATTATTCTTACTATTAATTACTAAATAGTATTTATTATAAGAGGCTGCTCTTAAAAGTAAAGTAGAATTCTATTTAAATTCTATAAGATAGTAAGCTAGCTATTAGTTTCTATTATAAGCCTCTTTCTATAGAGTAATAAACTTAAGATATAGTCTATTAATATATAGCTAGTTTTATATAGCTAGCTCTTTCTTACTGTATTTAGCTACTTAAGTAAGTCTATTAATATAGCTTACTTACAGCTAGAAATTACAGCCTTAGCTATAACTACTCAGCCTATATAGATAAAGCCAGCTAGAATACTAATAAAGAGATAAACTGACTGTAGCTATTTAGTTTAGCTGTTAATTTCTAGAATAATAATAAAATACTAAAGTAAATTAGTAAAGAGATTAGTAGGTAGGTACTATATTTAGAAGCTAATTAGAGTCTATAAGATTTCTTCTTTAAGCTAAAGCTTACTACTACTAGCCTTCTTATTATTATTCTTATTATTATTCTTATAATTCTTATTATTATTACTATTATCTATTATTATAGCTATAGCTTACTGCTACTGCCTATACTAGCTGGAAGTTAAGTCTTATAAGCTAGTCTTACTATATTAAGGTAAAAGTAAGAGTATACTATATAATAAGCTTAGCTAGCTTAAGAGTTTAAACTTATAGGCAGTAATAAAGAAAGTGCTTACTGTAGTCTAGATACTAATCTATACTGGCCTTTTTCTATAGAGGCTTAAATAGCTAGCTGTAAGTTTCCTACAGGTAGAGGCTAGCTAAATAGAGCCAGTTAATATATAGCAGCAGAAGAAGACTTAATTTAAAGCTTAAATAAGTATCTATAGGTTCAGCTTATTAGCTTACTGCAGTATCCAGCTAGCAGTATAAATATAGCTGAGGTTTTAACTGCTAAAGTAATTAACTCAGTTAGTATACTACAGCCAGTTAGTAATTTTATACTTATATATACTGTCTTTAAATATCTAAAGCTGCTTTTTCTGCTGCTAGCTCTACTTATAGTTTTACTGCAGCTGGATACTTACTGCTAGCTGGACCTATTACCTTCTTCTAACCCCCCCAGCCTTTATATCTTCTTAGTATATAGCTGCTACTCCTACTGCTACTATAGCTACAGTAGCTACCTCTTTTTTATTGTCTTTCTTATTAATTGCTGCCTTAGCTGCTATAGTTACTACTATAGTTACTGCTACCTAAAAGTATTACTGCTTCTACTATAGCCTAATAAAGAAGGTTTAAACCTTAATACTAAACTAGAGGCTATCTTTAGTCTGGCTACTCTATACTTTATAGATCTAGCTGTAGTACTCTTTATATAGCTTTCAGCTAATAGTAAGAAAGCTAGAGTACTATTAACAGCTAAAGCTATAGTAAATTAGCAGTCTAATAATAAAGGCTATAGGCTTTTTTAGTAGTAGCTGCTGCCTTTTAGCTACTTTAAGCTGCTACTAGCTTAACTCTATTAAGTTACACTCTTAATAGTACCTTAAGAGGGCTCTATAGGCTAGCTAGTTAAGATTAAAGTGTTTTTATTATAAGTAGCTCTTTAGGTTAGTAATAATATAGCTATAGGTCTTACAGACTAATATCTAATAGATAGAATAATAGATAAACTAGCTCTTACTAGCAGTAATAATTACTGGCTGTAGCTATAGGTATATAGGCCTATTTAATCCCTCTATCTCTTTCTTCTTTTTCTCTCTTTCTTTTTCTGCTGCTATTAAGTCTATTAAGTCAGCCTATATAAAGAGTATTAAAAGAGAGGGGAGAAAGAAAGAGAATCCCCTTCTCTTTCTTCTTCTCTTTCTTTTTTAGGTTTTTCTTTATTTTAGCTGGTACTTAAGAGGCTTTATTCTGTAATTAGCTAGTAACTAGTTATTTTATAGTATACTGTTATTCTATAGTATAGTAGATTTAGTACAGCTTATACCTGTCTTTTTTAGGCTAATAGCAGTATAGTAAATAGATATTCTATAGTATCAGTATACTATAGAATAACTGCAGACTAATAGTTAAAGTATTATTTATTCTATTTTAATATTATATAATATAATAGCTATACTTTATATTAAATATAAGATATTAAGTAAAGTAAGTAAAATCTCTATTTCTCTATAAGTTTAATACTATATTAATATATTACTTATTTTATTCTGATATTATATAATATAATAGCTATACTTTATACTAAATATAAAATACTAAATAAAATAAGTAAAATCTCTATTTCTCTATAAGTTTAATATTATATAATATATTACTTATTTTATTCTAATATTATATAATATAATAGCTATACTTTCTAGTAATCTATCTATCTTTAATAGCTAATTAAAGTATTACTAAAAGCTTTATATAAAATCCCTTAGCTTACTTAATAGCTTTCTTTTTAATTAATAGTAATATATTAAATAAAATAAATAGAATTTTAACTTCTTATAGATTTAATTTAATACTATATAATATATTACCTATTTTATTTTATTCTAATATTATATATAATATAATAGCTATACTTTATACTGAATATAAGATATTAAATTTCTTTAAGAAATAGAACTATAAATTATAAAAGTTTTTAAATCTATTAATTCTTTTAATTCTTCTTACTGCTTTAAGTACCTTAAGAAGAAGGTTATTAATACTCTCTTAATTATTTTAATTCTATAAGTTTAATACTTTAATATTATATAGTATATTATCTATTTTATTCTAATATTATATAATATAATAGCTATACTTTATATAGAAATATAAAATACTAAATAAAGTAAGTAGAATCTTTATTTTCTTATAAGTTTAATTTAATATTATATAATATATTAGCTATTATATCTAACTTTAACTTTAAGAATTACTCTACTCTATACTATTTATTATAAAATAAAACTCTTTAAGATACTCTATTAAACTAATTATCTACTTACTACTTAATATTATAATAAGAAACTCTTAAAAGAATACTTTAATAGACTGATTATCTATTTATTACTTAGTATTATAAATAGATAGAAGGCTCTTAAAGAGAATACTCTAATAGACTAATTATCTACCTACTAATAGAAATAAGTTTATTAGTAGAAACTTTATTTTCTATTTAACTTTAAGAATTACTTAATAGTATTATATTATAAGAGGGCTGAATTTAAAAAGTAGATACTAAAGAATAAATATCTATATATAATCTATCTATCTTTAATAGCTAATTAAAGTATTATAGAAGAGCTTTATATTAAAATTCTTAGGCTTATTTAATAGCCTTCTTTTTAATAGTAAGATATTTAGCTTAACTATTTTAAGAGTAAACTCTCTATCTGTATTTTAAATCTAAATTTAAAAAGTAGGAAACTTCTAACTTTAATATATAGAGACTCTTTATTTGTATTTTAAATCTGTATTTAATTTAAAAAGTAGCAGCTAACTTTAACCTAAAGGTAACTTTCTATCTATATTTTTAAATTTAAGTTTAAAAAGTAGTAGCTAACTGCAGCCTAAAAAGAAAAAAAGAAAAGCTTACTATTGGGATTTTTAAATTTAAATTTAAAAATTATTTAGCTGGAGGGATTTTTCCCAGTTAGCTAATATTAGCTAGTTAGAATTTTTAAACTTAAATTTAAAAATTATTTAGCTGGAGGGGGATTTATTTTTCAGTTAGTCAGTTAGTTAGAATTTTTAAATTTAAATTTAAAAATTATTTAGCTAAAGGGATTTTTCCTAATTAGCTAATATTAGCTAGTTGGAATTTTTAAATTTAAATTTAAAAATTATTTAGCTGGGGGGATTTTTTTTCTATTTCAGTTAGCTAGTTGGGATTTTTTAAATTTAAATTTAAAAATTATTTAACTAGAGGGATTTTTCTCAGTCAGCTAATATCAGCCAGTTAGAATTTTTAAATTTAAATTTAAAAATTATTTAGCTAAAGAGGGGATTTTTTTTTTTTAATTAGCCAGCCAGTTAGAATTTTTTAAACTTAAATTTAAAAATTATTTAGCTGGAGGGATTTTTCCCAGTTAGTTAGTATCAGCTAGTTGGGATTTTTAAATTTAAATTTAAAAATTATTTAGCTGGGGGGATTTTTTTCCTATTTTAGTTAGCTAGTTGGAATTTCTTAAATTTAGATTTAAAAATTATTTAGCTGGAGGGATTTTTCTCAGTCAGCCAGTTAGAATTTATAAACTTAGGTATAAAAAATTTATTTAAATTAAGGATTTTTCCAGGTCAGCTAGTTGGGATTTTTAAATTTAGATTTTAAAAAAAAGAAATTTTTTACCTCTAGCTTTATACCCTTCTGCCTATTTACTGCCTACTATTATTAAAAAAAATAGTAAAGTCTATTATTATACTAAATAGAGTAAAAAAGATACTATTATTAAAGGAAATCTCTAAATAATATAAGTAGTATTATAAAGTAAAAATAGAAGCCTTATAGATAGAAATCTTAAGCTTTTAAGTTTCTTACTATTTAAATTATATAAAAGAGCAGCAGTAACTATAATAGTCTACCTTTTTTATTTTTATATCTTTATATATAGTTTTATACCCTAAAATTATAGTCTATAAAAAGTAAAATAAATATAACTCTTCTTTAGTAAATAAAATTAAAGTAAATTAATATTAAATATATCTATACTATTTATATATAAATATATATAAATATAATATAACCTTTAGACTAACTACTAAATAGCTTTATACTTTACTCTCTAATTACTTTTAGATTTAATAGTAATAAAAGGTATTTATTATAATATCTTAGCTTCTATTAATATTAATATTAATATTAACTGAGGTATTTTTCTTAATACCAGCTTATTCTTATTACTATCTCTTTCTTTAGTTATTAAGAATAGCAGTATATACTATTATAATATCTATTAGAAGTAGTAAGTATCTTCTATCTTATTTCCAATATAGTATTCTATAGTATTTCAGTCTTAAAATAACAGTAGCAGTAATATATATATTTTAATACTGTAATAATTAATTCTATTTAGCTTATCTTTAGATTTCTCTAACTTTATTACTATCTTAAGATAACTCTATTTTAATACTCTAATAACCTGCTCCTTTTAATCTATTTATATTTTAACTTCTATTAAGTTACTATTATTACTACTACTATTATTACTATTACTCTATTAGGAAAATTAAGTAGCTAATTTAGCTTTAATTACTATTAAGTTAAATTCTAAGATATAGGAAAATTTAGGTATTTTTTTTATAAATATATAGAGAGTATCTATACTATTAATAGCTATCTTTAAGTATATTATTCTATAAAAAGAAAATTAAATTAAACTCTACTTATTAATTATCTATTTAAACTGAAAGTTATTACTAATATATTACTATATAATATATAATATATCAGTTTATACTTTATCTTAAAAGTATTCTATATATTATTCTAATAATACTTTCTCTAGCAGCTATTTAATATATTTTTTTATACTGAAATCCTTAAATATATTAAATTAAGCTTAAATAAAGTTAAAAGCCTTCTACTATAGCAGAATAAATACTACTTTAGGTGCTAGTAGAAACTCTATATTCTATAAGAATAAATCTAGCCTCTTTTTTATTACTTAAATAAACTAATTTAAGCAGCTTTATAATACTAGCAGAATATCCCTCTATAATAGTAGCTTATTATTATTCTATTAAATAAGGCAGGCAGCTTAATTTAATTTAAAAGAAAATTAAGCTATAATATAATATATTATTAGAAATAATATCCTCCTATTCTTTTAGGCTAAATAGAAAAGATAATAAGTATTAATAAATTAAAGCTATAGTATTTTTAAGATATACTTATATACTTTTTAATATCTATAATTACTAAGCTTATTTAGAAGCTTTAGCTGATATAATAATATTAAATTTACTATTTCTACTATTATATTAAAATAGAAAAAGTCTCTAATTTACTCTTTTATATACTATACTAAAAGCCAGTTAGAAAGTTCCTTTTAATTTAATAGAGATATATCTTTAGCTACTTTATTAAAAAGCTTAAAGAAAGTATATAGAATATTATAGATAGCTCTAAATTAAAACTAATAAACTGCCTTCTTTATTAACTAGCAGCTTTTTTTACTATAGTATATAGAGGGGTTAATTAGATAATTACTTATATTATTAATTCTATAACTAATTATTCAATCTTAAATTATAATTTAAAAGGTTATCTTACTAATTAATATATTATACTAGCAGTTTATAATATCCCTCTATTATTTATTCTACTATATTATTACTAGCTGGTATAATAGAAACTTAATATTACTATTTAACTATAATATATAGATTATCTGCTTTTTAATAGCAGTATAGTTACTCTAAAATAAATTTAAATTCTTAGAGGAAATAGCTGCTATCTATAACTAAATTTAACTATAGCTATCTATTTTAACTATATTCTATTAATTAATATATAGTATAAAATTAAGCTTAATTAATATTATATTTAGAAGGCTATATATTAATTCCTACTTCTATATATAAAAAGAAAAATAATATATATATAGTATTAATTTATTAGATATATTCTAATTGTAGATTTTATATATCTACTAACTCTTTTTAATTTTAAACTTTATTTTAAGTATATATATCTTTAATATCTTAATATAATACTATTTTACTATAATTTCTATTTAAGTTTAAATTTACTATATACTAATTATTAAAGTAAAAAATTCCTTTAGTTAGTATTTTTATTATTTTTTCTTTAAGCTAAGATATATCTTTATTTTTATTATCTTACTGCTACTATATAGCAGCTAGAGATAGTATTTCTCTATTATTCTATTTATACTATCTTACTTAAAGATATTAAAAAGCTTATAAATTTACTCTTTCTTAATTAGCTTATTCTAACTAAATATCTATTTTAAAATAAAATTCTTTATATATATTTATACTATAGTAATATAATATAGTTAAATTTATTTCTAAATAGACTCTTTAATCTAAAAGAAAATACTCTTTTTTATTTTTACTAAAGTCTAATATAAATATCCCTTTATATTTCCCTCTTCTTATTATTACTTTTTTAGCTATATAGTACTGCTATTTATTACTATTATTTAAAAATACTATAGTATACTAATTTTATTAAATAGATAATAATATTAAGAGCTTAATTTATAATATTTTTATTATATACTTTCTATTAAATAAGTAAGATTAAATAAGCTTTTATTTTAATATATAAAGAGATAACCCTTTAGTAATAGAGGTATATTATAACTTATTTTTATATATATATTTAGACCTTTAGTAAAAGCTACTAAATTCTATTTATAGATATACTATAGAAAGAAAGTTAGCTTCTAAAGATAAGAATTTATCTATATATACTATACTTAATTAGAATAGCTATAATAATTAGATATATTAAGAGTTTTATTTTTCTATATTTATATACTTTTCTACTTTTTATATTCTTTTTTACTTTTTTTATTTAAATTTTTCTATTTTACTATTTTACTAAAGAAAGTATAAATTATTCTTTATTCTATTTATTAACTTCTTTATATTTTATACTTTTTTTTCTATTTTACTTTTTAAAAATAGAATTTATTAAAGAATTTATATTATTCTTATTTATATATAAAAGCTATAATATAAGTATCTACTTTATACTCTTTAGTTACTCTAGAGTATAAATATAAGCTGCTTACTTACTACTTTAGCTAGTTTCTTTTTTAACTTTAAAGTATAATCTATCTACCTACTAGCTTAGCTATTATCCCTTTTTAACTTTAGAGTATAATCTATTTACTTATTAGCTTAACTATCTTCTTTTTAAACTCTAAAGTATAATCTATCTACCTATTAATTTAGCTATTTTCTTTTTCTACTTTAGGGTATAACTTACTTACTTACTGACTTAACTATATAAGCTTATCTATCTATTTATCTATTTATCTATCTATCTATCTATCTATCTATCTATCTATTTATTAGCTTACTTATCTTCTTATTTACTTTTTATATTAAAATCTACTTAGTAAACTTATTTCTACTTTTATACTTAAATATACCTCTATAAGAGACTATAGCTTATATATACTGCAGTAAGATTCTTAATATTCTTCTAGTTTTTATTTTCTTTCTCTTTATTTTTATTTTTATCTTTTTAGCTAGCTAGATTAAAATACCCTCTTTAAAGCTCTTAGGCTTAAGTATAATACCTACTAATAGTAATAATAATATATTATTACTGCTATAGTATAATTCTTTAGCTAATATAATACTGACTTTATTTAGTTAGAGCTTAAAATAGCTAGCTGCTATTTTAAAGTATATTAAACTTCTTATATTAATATTAGATAAAATTACTTAATAAATAGACTTTATTATAGAGAGTAAAGTAGCTACTTTTAAGTCAGTCTATAAAGAGCTGAATATAGAGTATATATATTACTATTAGCTATTTAACTTAGCTTAATAATATTTAAGAAATTACCTTAAGGCTATTAAAGTAAGTAAGGAATTTATAATACTAATTAATTAAAATAATCTTACTATTAATAATAAAGATACTGCAGTTTTAATTAATATTATTAATAAGCTGTAATTTAATAATTTCTAGCTCTTAAAGAGGCTAATTAATTAAATAGATAAAAAGTAAGAGTAGCTTTTAAAAGTATTTAATTTACTATAAATATTACTAAACTTAAATCTATTTTTACTTACTTTAGCTATTAAGAAATTCCTTTTATAGTAAGCTTACTATAAGGCTTTTAAGTATTTTATTTTTCTACTTAATAAAGCTATTAATATAAATAAAAAAGTAGCTATATTAAGTTTAAGTTAAATTATTTTAAATAGTAGCTAGAGGGATAAAAAAGCAGCTTTTAGCTTTAAGCTCTACTAATTAAGCTTTTTATAATTTTAATATACTATTTTTACTGCTATTACTACTATTAAAAAACTAAAAAAAGTAAGCTTTTTTAAAAAAGATTTTTAATTTTTACTATTATTTTTACTATTAGTTACTAAATAGTATCTATTATAAAAAACTACTTTTAGAAGTAAAGTAAAATTCTATTTAAATTCTATAAAATAGTAAGCTAGCTATTAATCTCTATTATAAGTCTCTTTCTATAGAGTAATAAGCTTAAAATATAGCTTATTAATATATAGCTAGTTTTATATAGCTAGCTCTCTCTTATTATATTTAGCTACTTAAGTAGGTTTATTAATATAGCTTACTTATAGCTAGAAATTACAGTTTTAACTATAACTACTCAGTGTATATAAATAAAGCCAGCTAAAATACTAGTAAAGAAATAGACTAATTATAGCTATTTAATTTAGCTGTTAATTTCTAGAATAATAATAAAATACTAAAATAAGCTAATAAAGAGATTAATAGGTAGATATTATATCTAAAAGCTAGCTAGAGTCTATAAAATCTCTTTTTTAAGGTGGAATTTATTACTACTAGCCTTTTTATTATTATTCTTATTATTATTCTTATAACTCTTATTATTATTACTATTATTATAGCTATAGCCTGCTACTATTATTTATACTAACTAAAAGCTAAATCTTATAAGCTAGCCTTATTATATTAAAGTAAAAATAAGAGTATATTATATAATAAGTTTAATTAGCTTAAGAGTTTAAATTTATAAATAGTAGTAAAAAAAGTACTTATTATAGCTTAAATATTAATTTATACTGGTTTTTTTCTATAGAGATTTAAATAGCTAGCTATAAATCTTTTATAAATAGAGGCTAGCTAAATAGAGCCAGCTAATATATAGTAGTACCTTAAAACTAATAATATAGTAGTAGAAAAAAACTTAGTTTAAAGCTTAAATAAGTATCTATAGATTTAACTTATTAACTTACTATAGTATTTAGCTAGTAGTATAAATACAGTTAAAATTTTAACTGCTAAAGTAATTAACTCAGCTAGTATACTATAGCTAATTAGTTATTTTATACTTATATATACTGCCTTTAGCTATTTAAAGCTGCTTTTTCTACTGCTTATTCTACTTATACTCTTACTGCTACTAAATAATTACTATAAGTTAGGCTGTTATTTACTGCTACTTTTAAGCTGCTACTTTCTTTTTAGCTATACTGGCTTTTAGCTATATTTATAAACTGATTTTACTCTTTAACTTTAAGCTTAAACTTAAGTAATTTTAACTTAAGCTTAAGCTTAAATATAAAGCTATAATAGTAATAGTAGCTATAGTAATTAAATTAATAAGAAAGTAAAAGTATCTAGCTAATAGTATAAAGAAAGTTTAAATAAAAGCTTAATATTAAAGGCCTATTTAAGCCTACTTTCTACTAGCTATATAAAGCTAGCTATAATATATTTTATAAAGCTTTTAGTTAACTATTAGAAAGTTAGAGTATTTATAATATTAAAATATATAGTAAATAGAAAGACTAATAAAAAGAGCTATAGTTACTTTATTATTATTATTATTATTATTATTATTATTATTATTATTATTATTATTATATTAGAGTTTTAATTTAAGCTTAACTAGCTGCTTTTTATTCTTTTTTAATATTATTATTACTACTATTATTACTACTACTATTACTACTAATTAAAGCTATTAAGGTTTTTTTATCTATAGTATTTAATAAGAGTCTAATATATAAGCTAGCTAAAGTTAGTATATTACTTTAATAAATAACTTAATAAGTTAGCTATAATATAGCTATAAGTTATATAGATAAAAATAGAAAGATAGAAATAGTAATAAAGCTAGCTCTAGCTTAAAGCTATAGCTGCTATTACTGCTGCTACTTACTATTACTGCTACTATAGCTAAGCTCTTTTTTCTTTTTCTATTTTCTTTTTCTTTCTTTCTTATTTTCTTTCTTTTTTTTAGCTTTTAAAAAGAAGAAAAAACTCTCTCTCTCTCTCTTTTTCTCTCTCTCTTTTTCTTTCTCTTTCTCTCTCTCTCTTTCTCTCTCTCTCTCTCTTCTTTTTACTCTTTTTTTTTTCTTTTTCTCTTTTATTTAAACTCTCTTTCTTTCTCTCTCTAATTAGCTGCAAACTGATTATTAAGTGTAATTAGTTATTAAGTATAATAGCCCCCTACTAGTAAAGCTAGCTACTAGAGGGATTATAGTAATTTTAACTAATAGCTATATATAATACTAGTTATTAAGTATAGCGGTATTATACTTAATAATTACAGATTAATAATTAGAGTTTTATAACTAAATATACTCTATATACTAAATACTTAAATTAATAATAATAATAAACTCTATTTTTACTAACTCTATTTATAATAATAAAATACTACTAAAGTAATAGAAGATTATACTTTTAACTATAAATTTAATATCTAAAAAAGTAATATCTTAAAATAAAACTTTAAAAGGGGGAGAATAATTATAAAAGTTAGAATAAAAAGAAATAGTATTTTATTTTACTTTAAAGTAAGATTATATAATATAGTATCTATAGCTTTATTTATTAAGTATAATTTTTATACTTAATAAGTAAATACTTTATAATATAGTAAACTCTATCTTAAGATTTTTATATAGTATTTTAATAAAGCTAACTTTTATAATATATTTTTAAGTTTAAATTTTAAGTTTAAATTTATATACTTTTATATAAAAACTATATTAATCTATTTAAATATTAAATTTTAATTTAATTTTAAAATTATTAGATTTTTTATACTTATTATATCTATTAAAAATATACTATTTTTACTTTAATTAAATAAAATATTAATTTTATTATATAAATTATCAGCTTAAATTTTAAGTTTAAATTTTTATATTTTATATAAAGATTTTTTTAATATATTTAAAAATTAAATTTAAACTTATTAATAAAATTATTAGATTTTTTATATTTATTATATCTATAGAAGAATATACTATTATTATTTCAGCTGAATAAAACACTAGTTATTCTATATAAAATATTAATATAAATTTTAAGTTTATATTTATATACTTTTATATAATTTCTACTATCTTTTCTTTTTTTTTCTCTTTTTTTTTATTATATAGTATTCTTTTTCTATTTATTTTTTTATAGTATTATTTATTTTAATTTATTTTTAAGCTATAGCTTACTTCTACTAGTATATATACTATAAGAGCTTTAATTACTTTATTAAGTTATTATCTTTTATAGCTAATAATAAAAGCTCTATTAAAGCTGCTAATTAATTAAATAGCTTTTCTATAGAGATATCTTCTATTTTAATATATACTATTTTTAAAAAGATATTTTCTACTGTAAAAGAAAAGCAGTAAATTTAGCTAATTATAATTTTTAATTATATAAAAAAAAGTAAATTTAGCTAATTATAATTTTTAATTATATAGAGAAAAGTAAATTTAGCTAATTATAATTTTTAATTATATAGAGATTAATAGATTTAACTAATTATAATTTTTAATTAATTAAAGTTTAAATTAATTCTACTTAAATATTTAGTAATTATAACTTATAATTAATTCTATAAAATAAATATATTAATAAAACGAACTTTTAAAATTCTTAAATAAATTAGAGATTCTATCTATTTAATAATATTAATACTTTTTAAGAAAAAATATCTCTAACTTTAAGCTGTATTTTTCTATATAAGATATTAATTCTCTAAATACTACTTAATTATATTCTATTTATTTCTTTTTATTATCTACTTATAGATAGAGTTAGAAAATAATATAGAGGTTATTATAAATAGTATTACTAGCTAACTTAAGAATTTTAATAATAAGATACTTAAGGATTTTAATAGTAAGATACTTAAGAATAGCAGCTAGATAAATAGAAGTACTAATATTAATATACTAAGTATAATTACCCTTTTAAAAAATATAGTAAATCTAACTAATAGAGAATATAATACCAGCTTTAATATTAAAAGAAGTAATAAATAAAGAAGTTAAAATATATTATAATAAGCTAAATTAAAATAAAAGAAGTTAATAGATAGAGAAGTTAAAATATATTATAGTAAGCTAAATTAAAATAAAAAAGATTAATAAATAGAGAACTTAAAATATACTATAATAAGCTAAATTAAAATAAAAAAAGTTAATAAATAAAGGAGTTAAAATATATTATAGTAAGCTAAATTAAAATAAAAAAAATTAATAAATAGAGAGATTAAAATATACTGTAATAATAATAAAATTAAAAAATAGTATATCTTTAAATAGAATATATAGAGATATTAATTTCTTAAATACTACTTAATTATATTCTTTTTATTTTCTTTTATTATTTACTTATAGATAGAGTTAAAAAATAATATATCTTAAAATAGAATATATAGAGATATTAATTCTTTAAATACTATTATATTATATTCTCTTTATTTTCTTTTATTATCTACTTATAGATTAATTTAAAGAATAATATATCTTAAGATAGAATATATAGAGATATTAATCTCTTTAGATACTATTTGATTTTATTTTATCTAATTTCTATTATTATCTAATTATAAATAAATAGATAGAAGTAAAAAAATAGTAGAATTTTAAATACTTACTATTAAATTTTAAGATAAATTATAATAGTATAAGCTAAATTAAATATTTTATATTTATATAATAGATATTATTAATCTCTATTTTATTAGGTAAAGAAATAGAGGTAAAAAGAGAGGGGGGAGGAGTTTAATAGTATAATTCTATATATATACAGTTAAAATAATTACTTTCTCTCTCTTTTATCTTTCTTACTTTAAGCTAGCTATATAAGTTAGAATTAAAAGAAGAAAAGTTAATTAAATTTCTACTTAAGTTTATTTTCTCTTTTATAATTAGCTAGAGGGGGTTTTTAGTAATTTATAATTAGTAGTTTATACTCTCTATTAAGTAGGCTTTACTATATACTAAATTTTAATTAGCTGAAATTAATAGTAATATATATATATAACTGGTAATCTAATAGTTAGATTTAAATATACTATAATAATATTATAAATATAAAAGAGTTAGAAATTATTATAACTTTTAAATATAAAAAAGAAAAATATTCTTAATTTAAATAATTTACTTAAAGTTATATTCTTTAATAAAATAAATTATTTTAATAATAGTTATTTTATATAAATAAAGCTAAATTTAAACTTTTAATTAATTATTAATATATTATATAATAATTTTTAAGTAGAATAATTAATAGATTAATAAATAGATATTTCTATAGATAAAGAATTAATATAATATAAATAGAGATATATATATACAGTTTTATATAAATAAGAAACTTTATTCTATAAATAGTATAATAATTTATTCTATATAAATAAGAAATCTTATTTATAAATAGTATAATAATTTTATTCTATATAAATAAAAACCTCTATTATTAATATAAAGATATAGAAGATAGTATAAAGTAAATTATATTAAAAGTGCAGTATATTAAAAAATAAAACAGTAGTAAGCTGTAATATAATACTGGTAAGTAACTTAAAGAAAGAAGCACTAAAGAGCCTAACTAGCTACTTTAGGTAGGTAGTTAGTATTGCAGATAGTAGTGTAGTTTCCCCACAGCTTAAAGCGCGTAAATCACGCTTGTAATCCCACAGTATAACGATGTATACTATCGTCATCCAATGAAAAGCCGCTATTAAGGCTGTTCGGCAGTTAATTCGGCCTGGAAACTGAGGTAGTTGGCGTTTGCCTGCGTTAAGACACACACTGGATACGATTGTTAGTGCGATCCGGAAGGCTGCGCCCAGGCAGCAGTCCCGTTTCGGGGCGTTCTGGACAAATGACCATTTACACCCGCAGGATACTGTAGAGACCAGGCCGTGATCCACCGACTCTCCACCCCCTGACCGTCCGCCCACGCCGTCCGGGTGCGTGGGTCGTACTATGAAGGAGGGTCTGACCTCGTATTATTCCCAGCAAACAGGGGGGGCGGCGCAACCGGAAATTGTTTCAGTCGCGTATTTGAACAGCAACTAGAGGACGTTCGTGAGTGACTTTACGCGATATCGGTAGGTACCTCGTGGAAAGATCTTGTAAATGAAGAAATAAGACTAACATGGGGTCCGGAAAATAGCAATTAGCACTCAACCAAGCTGTTTCTTCGAGATCAAACACGGATTATACAAGCAACACAGCTGCCGATGACCCGATGGCAATTCAGTCCTAATTTCCGCCGTCGTATGAGACATGCGGTCATAGCAGGGGAGGACATGCCCGAAATGGCCCGGGCCGAGTTCTAGATTTGATCCTTCGTTCTTCAAGGGGATCTCAACCAACAGCTGCCAACGCATTGGCTGACTGATTAGGAAGGTCTATAGAAATCAACGCTTGGGTCAATCGTGGCACTGGACAATTGGCTCAATCCCCATTTTCCGGAGTGGCTAAATGTCCTACGGCCACCGCTTGGATCCAACATTCTTGTTTGACTTTTTCAAGTTCATGGGCAAATCACAGCCCGATGCATTTTATCAATGCAAGCTGTGCCAGCTCAACTGTTGACTGACTGATTTGGCCAACGGACTGAACACGAGGTGAGGTACCTAATGGATGATTGAGCTGCAGAATGCGCTCCGGGGGGGTTGGCTTCAGTTCGACATGCGAACTAATCGGCACTTCAGCTTTCCCCCCATTATGCACGGGCCGAGTATTGTCCAGAGCGACCGTTTTATAACTTAATAACCTCAAGTAGATGACGGATAATGCCTTCAGAGCACCTCGAGTTTTATTAACTTATGGTGGCTTTCATAATAGGTATCCTGCGTTCTATCCTATCATAAGTTCTCAGGACAGCAGTTCAGACCAAGCGCAAAGTGCATAAACCGTAACGGAGACTTGTTTCAGGCGAGCGGGTGCATCACCCCGGCAGTGTGCGGATCTCGCATCTCATCCGATGGAAATATAATGGAGAATCTCTCTATCGCCGATGCCCCTGTAACCACACAAGTTTGTAAGAGCAACTCAACCAACAGACTTAACGTAGCCCACGAGGGGCGAGACGTGCTGACAAGTGATGTTGGTCCGGCGCTACTACTGCATGAGGGACTTGGCATCTCAGGATTCTTGGAGGCATTCAGTCAGAGAGGAATCCCTGTCCAGAGAGTTTGGAAAAGAATCTACTATAAATAAAGGCCTCCTCAGTGAATAAGAAATACTGCTTCAACATTCAAGCACTAAGGCAGACCCATTTGCCACACCTTATTCCAAGTTCAAACAGACATTATGAAGTTCACTACTCTTGCCGCTACCCTCCTTACTTTCGGCCTCGGATCTAACCTGGTTGTCTGCTCTCCCGTCGAAGAGGCACGAGGCGGCCTCGAGGCTAGGGCGTGCTGCGACGTCAAAGTCTGTGATGGCTCCAACCTGCAGGGCAATTGCAAGAATGGCTGCTACCCCTACCGCAAGACGTCCGCTCTCAACAAGTCTGGAATTGGCTCCATCGCTTCCTTGAAGACTGACACAGACTGCGCCTGTATTTATGGCACTGCGTACGTATCCCATAATCTAATTACCAATCTTATCACGTTGAGCTAACCCGTCGAACAGTACCAACTCTTGCGGCACTGTTGACTACAAAGGCGTAAAGCAGGTGCCCAATCATTGCCTCACTGGCATCAAAAACGTTTACTGCACGCCCGTTTAGGAAGCTCAATGCGGTTGAAACGCGCACTTCATTTGTGGTGCAGTTTCAAATCAACTTCAGTTCCGTGTAGGATGGCTCAAAGACTTGGGCATCTAATGCTACATTGGGAAATGATGTTATTATTCTTGGAAAGGGAGATTCGGTCAGCAATGTAAACAAATAGGAACAACATGGTGTGCACTCTCACGCATAAGGGCATGCATAAAATACTACGTCACCCCTTGCACTTTAGAGCGGTGGTGCAAGAGGTACAATCAGCCGAAGGCTGAGAGTCCGCAGGCCAAGCAATTATCTACAACCATTATATTATTTACGCACTGGAGCAATTTTGTAACATTTCTTCTTGTCGCCAGCAGAATCACCTAGAATTATGCAGAACCGTGGTCTGTCTTGTAGGGATTCCGTGTAAGAACCTGTCGTCTCCGAAGCTGCTGATCCCTTATCTTCATCTTCATGCCATCTGGGGGAGACGCGTAAATCAGGTGATTGCGATTAAATGGGGCATCCAATATCAAGCCCTCGAGCGTCTTCACACGAGAGACAGCCACGCAGCTTAACCCAGTCTGGAAATCCCGGCAAAAGAGATCGGTAACAATTATTACGCGACTTATTAATAGTAAAAAAGTATCTATTAAATAAAAAAGTAAGATAGAGATAGTAATAGTAATAAAAATAGAAATAGAAAGCTAAAGTTATAATATTACAGTTTAAAGCTATTATATTTAAATATAAATTAAAGTTTAAAAAAAGTATATAGTAGAGAGTTATAATAGTAATAATAGTAAAGTAAAAAAATATAATTGTTAACAGTAAGAAGATATTACCTAATTTAAGTATATAGATTAATTTCCTTATAATTCTCTCTTATTAATTATATTAATTAGTATTAAATAAATTTTAAATAGAAGTTTAATAGTTATAATACTTATTATCTTACTTAAAACAGTGAGGTGTGATTAGGTATATTATAAGTAGATATATATTGCAGTTTACTTTAACTATTAGAGAGAGAGAGAGAGAAAGAGACTCTTTACTAGAAAACCTTTAATAAATTAATATCCGGACCTTAGTTATAAAGGGGGTCAAATAACCCCTCTTCCGGCCGGTCCAGATAACCAGAAAGTCATCGCGATAATTATTATCAATTGAGACACTATTGCAACTATCAAATTGACTGTAACGGATCCATTATTAACTTATTGCAAGGTATGCATATGATTCACTACCAGTTAAACCGACTAACCGGGTCAGTAAGTTTGCAGACCCTGAGAAACTGTTCCCGTATCCAGACGACTTGGTCCCCACGCAGCCCACGACAGATGACCTCTCCGCCCTCCTTTGACAGCACTTTGATCAGGCTATTCAAGTGAAGCAGTGCGTGCGAAGGGCCTTGAACCAGTATATGTCGCTTGTAATCGAGGAGACTCATCGCCTGATCCCCTCGGAGATACTGCGTACGCACGGCTTCGTCCAAGTCTTGGTCGTGGTAGTTGGGGATTCTGATCGCTGGGTCCGCCAAGTCGTGCATGCCTCCGTGATTTTGGCGGTTGCCCAGGTAAAACGGCATGGACCGGCAGATGGAGTCCACCAACTCCCTGCCGCGATTGGGATCTGGGAAACTGTATTCCTTGGTAGCAATCGAGATGGTTTGCTGCAGCGCCTCGGGGGGCGCTTTCGCAAGCAGACAGAGCTCCATCCGCAGGACCATGAGCCGGCAAACGCGCCATACATTCCAGATCGTGGCAATCTGGACGGTCGGGTATATATCGCAGAACCCGAAGTAAGCAAAGGTGTCTTGTTCGGGTTTTGCATAAGGCTGCCATGAGGCCGGCACCAACTGAACCCAATCCAAGAGTTGTGCGTCAACGGACGAAGCGTCCTGCCACCAAGTCGCGAGGGCCAGACCATCCAGGTTATTCTTGGCCAGCCCGCACATGAAGGTGGATAGTCTCTTTTGCAAATCGGCAATCGAGAGCCCGATCAGGTCCAAGACTGCACTCGGGTTAGCTGGCATAGAATCGTCCCACCCCGCATCGAACCAAACATCCAGGCCCGAGGTGTCGTCCGGTTGCACTTCCATATATGTCGACACATCACAGTGCCGCAGGTAGCTCCTCAAGTATGCGCGGCAATCCGAGTCCGGGACGCTCCCGGCGCCATGTTCGAGCAATGCACGAGCACCGTCCTGGTGGGCGCGCATGGTACGCTGGTGCGTCGATCGAGCAGCGAGGCTCTCGTAGAAATGCATCAAGATAGCGCCGAGGACGGTACTGTCCTTTGACCGCTCGAGGGGATCATTGAGAGCTGCTTGCAGGCGACTCAACGCCCTGGTAAACGGAGGATGAGGCGTTCGATAGCTGTTTGTTGGGGTTTTCCACAAACTCCAGAGCTTCGTTGACACGGCGGTCAGGACGGTCGAGAGGACAGAATCCGGATGCTCCTTGGCTACGACAGGGAAAAGAGGCTCCAGGAAGCCCTGGGTCGAGTGAAAGCTGCGTCCTAAGCCCGCGATCGAGGTGAGGAAGAAGCAGACAGCGGATGATTCGTCGGTGGGGGTAATCGTTGCTGGTATGACAGCCTGCCTTGTCCATTCTAGCGTTGTCGACATGCGAGGGCTCCTGGACCGCGATGTCGGCGAAAGGAGCCTTGCACCAGTGCCCTGGTCCTTGAACCGAATCCCGCCTGTCTTTTTCTCTGATTCGTAACCTCCACACACCCGTCGCAGCCGGAGGCATTCACGACAGCTTGGCCTGTCCTCGTCGCATTTGACGCGTCGTTTGCGACATGTCGAGCAGCCCTTTGAGGGGCCATGGTTGACCATGTCTGCTGCGCAATGATCACGAGGACCGATGTCGCTTCTGGTTGAGAGTTGCCACGCAGCCGGTTCTGTTTGCGATTCGCCGCATCCAGGGACTGAGTTATAGATACCGTCGTGCGGAAATTAGACAGCGTTGCGAACGAATCATATATTGTTGAGTTGAGGAAAAGTGGAGCATTGGACAGTTGTTTCAATGGAGTTACTAAGCAGCCCCTGACAGGGACTGAGCGCGGTTTACTAGGAACGCGCACACACGCATTTCCCTTTGTACACAATAAGGCAGATTTACATCACTCTATGACCACAATAGCTACGCGTGACATAGATCTAGTCACGTTTGGTAGCCTTTGGACAGGTGGTGACGTATAAGCACTGCAACTGTGGGCAACATGGACCTGGGGACCACTTTTACCTGAACTGACACTGACACTGACCCCGACGGGGCCGCAGACGCGAAACACCAGGATACCGTCATTGCGGAATTCAGTGATGAATTGATGGTCCAGGCCTTGTCATCTGCCGGACTTGCGTTGCTAGTATGACTTAGGTCTTATGGGCTGGGCTATGCTACTATGGCAGTGTTTGCGATGGGAGTTGCGAAAGCCGTGGGGTGGCTGGAACTAGAGAGGGGCAGAGCATTACAAGGCGACCAATCGCAAAGAAGTTGCCTTGTCCGTCCTAGCGTCGCGGTATTATTCATGATAGCCTCATGGTTCCCGGGAGTGCGCAACCAGGAAAACACCAATCGCAAACAGGCTCGATGCACGGCTGGTGCATAGTGTAGGTGTGGGTTGCTCTCGCTGGAACAGATTGCGAGAACAAGCAAATGAAGATAAAAGGCAGTGCATCGCCGAGAACATTGTAACGTGATCAATACCGTCATCAGCAACTCTACCCAATCTTCTCTACTATACACTTACTTCTGAGTGCCTTTCAAAATGAGGTCAACTTCACTGTTCAGCGCTGTTCTGCTGGGGGCAACGGTAGCCTCAAGCTCCATTCTCTCCCGCGACTCTGGGCCATCATCTTCGTCAAAGGAGCCGGAGGATCCCATCATCCTCTTGAGCAAGGATGAAAGCTTCCATTTCGAGCTGCTCTTCACCCTCGGAAACACCATATTCGGGGCTGGCGACGTCAACGACGCCTTGGCCGCAGCGAAAGACATCAAGGCCGGGAACTTCACCAGCTGGCTTGAGACCTTCCACGCGTTGGCCGAATACACCAAGAAGCAAGCCGAGGATGCGGACAATGCGTACGATCCATTGAACGTCCGGGAAGCCTGGTTCGCCGCATCGAGCTACTACCGTCAGGCCGACTTCTACAACCATGCGAACTGGACGGACCCTCGTATCAATAGCTTCTGGCTCGAGCAACGCGCTGCGTTCGACAAGGCGCTTGCTGCACTGCCCGTTCCTGGCGAACGTATCCAGATCCCGACCGACAACTTCACCATTGAAGCAATCTGGTACACAGCCGCAGCCGACGGGGTCAAACGGCCGACCTTGGTTATCGGCAACGGATACGATGCCGGCCAGGAAGATTCCTACCACTCGTTCGTCGTACCAGCCTTGGCCCGTGGCTGGAATGTCATGACCTACGAAGGGCCAGGGCAGCCCACGGTTCGCCGCAATGATGACATTGGTTTCATCCCTGATTGGGAGAAGGTTCTCGCGCCAGTGATCGACGAGTTGATGAATCGCAAAGGCTGCTTCGTCGATGAAGACCGGCTGGTCCTTGTTGGCGTTTCAATGGGTGGGTATCTAGCCGCTCGTGCCGCTGCGTTTGAGCCTCGGATCAAGGCTCTTATTCTCAATGGCGGCGTGTGGGATGTCTACGAGGGATACGCCGGTCAGCTGACCCCGGACCTGAAGGAACTTTTCGCTGCGGGCAAGCAAGAGGAATTTGACGAGGCTGCCTTGCCGCTCTTGGATAGCCCACAGGTGCCTACAGGCGTGCGCTGGGGTCTAGGACACGGACTGTGGTGCTTCAAACAGCATTCCCCGTACCTATGGCTCGAATCGCTCAAGCAGTACACTCTCAAGGACGTTGTTGAGAAGATCAACGTACCCGTCCTTGTCGTCGATTCCGAGTTCGAGGGGTTCTTCGCTGGCCAGCCGGAGGTTGTCAAGGACGCACTCGGCGATAAGGCAACTTACAAGTTCTTCAATGGAACAGCTGGATATCACGTCCAAGTTGGAGCTGGGCAGGAGTGGAACAGGTACCAGTTTGCCTGGCTGAACAAGACACTAGGGTGAGCAGGATTAGCTTCAATGTGTCGCGACCCGGCCTGGAGGTTAGCCAAAAAGGTCATGTGTATTAGACCGCAATAGATGTATATTGGGCGTGCTCGAACCGTACCCCTGGCTGACAGCATTTGCCATGGAACCTCATCCTCTGTTCGCTGATTGTTCCTTTGCATCTTCCATGCAGGAGCCTAGCACAGGACTTGACCGACCTCGTGTTTCCTGACCCCCACTTACCAACACCCCATCGTTTAAGTCTCCATCTTTACCTACCTACCCGGGACCCCCTTCCCTATTTGTCTATGTACTAATGTAATGTGATAGTCACCCGCTGTTGCTGTCGTTGCCGCTGCCGCTGTCGCTGACGTCTTCACGCTGTCGTCTGCAGTGACGTTCCATCCATAGCCTGGTTGTTGGTCCATTTGTTCGTCAACCTGACCTTATTCCCCCCATCATCCCATTCCACTGTGGCATCCTTGATGCACCTTACTGTTTGCCCAATAACTTTGAAGTCCGTTCTCTGCTGCCCTGCGCCCGACCGATGTTGCACATGTCATGCACACACCCTTCCTTGCTGGAGACGCACCCCCAGAAGCCCGGAATGGCCTGGTAGAGCGCGCTTGTGGACCAGATAGACCTCTTGGCTCTCTGACCATGTGCCAATGTGTCACCATGTGTCGTTTCCCTTGGCTCTCGTAGCATCTTACGCACTGTAGCTACTAGATGCAGTGGGTTTGTTGGCCTGATGAATTGCCGTGCTGCGACTTCGTGACTCGGTGCCCGGTGATCCTGCCGGTTCTGCCGCCTTACTCACGGTCACTGCCGGCCATGGGCTTGACGTTAGCTAAGGTAGCTCTTCCATTCTTCCCCCTACTATTAGGCTTGCTTCTCCAGCTCTTTCCTTTCTTCCTAGCTCTTCCTCGGTCTCAAGTGACGATCGAGCAACCCTACCTTGAGAACCTGTCCCTTAATCTTCGGCTTCAACTTCCGCTTGTCATCATCGTCATCGTCATCGTCACCATCATCAGCCTTCTCTTCTTCACCTGATCTTCACTTCCCTCCCTTCGCTCCCACCACATCGCCCATCATGAGATTGATCATCCGCGATGACGCTGCGTCGTCTAGCGCCTACGTTGCGCAGTACGTCGTCGACCGCATCACCGCCTTCAACCCCACGCCCGAGAGCCCCTTCGTCTTCGGCCTGCCCACGGGCTCCAGCCCAATGGGCGTCTACAAGATCCTCGTCGAGAAGTACAAGGCTGGCCAAGTACGTTCCCCCCTTCCATCAAGTCTGCAAAGTCTAGCCTCTATAACAGCACCGTGCTAGATCTCCTTCGAAAACGTCATCACCTTCAACATGGACGAATACGTCGGCATCCCTCGCGACCACCCGGAGTCGTACCACTCCTTTATGTGGAAGAACTTCTTCTCCCACGTCAACATCCACCCCTCCAACGTGCACATCCTCAACGGCAACGCCCCCAACCTCGAATACGAGTGCGTCGCCTACGAGGACGCCATCAAGCGCGCCGGCGGCATCAACCTCTTCCTCGCCGGCATTGGTGAAGACGGCCACATCGCCTTCAACGAGCCTGGTTCCAGCCTCGCCAGCCGCATTCAGGCTGGCTATGGCGGCTAGAGGACATAGGAGGCTAACTGGCAACTACCACGGACGAGAAAAATCGGCCGAAGAGACTAGATTCTGGGGCCTTTCATCTAACAGCTTCTCAGCTCTCCTCCTTATCTTTCTAGATCCATCCCTCTTCGCCAGTGTTAGTTCCCGTAACTCTTGCGTGAGTCTCAGGCATTCGCCTCTTTGGTTCCCTTCCTCCATGACAACTGCGGTCGTCGTTCCGCACATCCAAAGCCAAGTCTCGTCCCTGACATGATATGCGCAGCCAGTCTCTATTACTCGTCCCTGTCCTCCGATGATGAATTCACCGCGGAGGAGAAATATCAGGCAATCGCGGTAACACGGCTTGCTATCTCCAATTGGGTTGCCAGTCGACATAGTACTTATGTAGTGAAGCTCGTGTGCCGGCTCTGATCTGTTGAACTGATTTGGAACTCGAGTTAGATACTAGACACATTGCGAGCTTAATTTACGGCTATCACCGTACAGGATCGAGTTCGCTTCATATTTCCTTGCCAATTCGATCACAGCCACAACGCCATATCATGATGAGTTCATACACGCTATTGACAAGTTGATTGGCGAGATGGAGGCCTTTCAGCAGCCAGACGGCTACCTGAATGTTTACTTCACTGTGGTTGATCCCGAAGGAAAATTTCAGAATCTCCGTGATATGCACGAGATGTGTAAGTTGAGACTCTTGAGTATGTATTTAGCAAGCTTGACTAATAACAAACTTGTAGATAATGCGGGGCACTTGTTAGAGGGTGCTATTGCACACTACCGCTATACAGGATCACGAAGATTCCTTGATATTATGATCAGAGTGAGTGCTTTACAACAGGACTTTCCTTCATCCGTTAAAATCTACAGGGCTGACTTGTTTGTGACAGAATGTGGAGTGTTTCATGGAAAAGTTTGGTCCTAATGACAACCAACGTCCCGGATATCCCGGATATCCCGAGTTCGAATTAGCCGTGCTTCGCCTCTATAAGGTCACTCAAGACCCTCGCCATTTGGCATTCGCTGAGCATATGCTTAAAGCGAGAGGTACCTCGCCTACTGCTCTCAATAATCAGCGATTCTTCATGTGGGAGGCCGAGAAACGAGGAGATCCTGTGTATGGGTGCTGGATGAAAACTTTAGACGACCTCGGGTAAGTTTCACCCCGTTTGGCACTGTTTCTATGCATATTGACCTCGTCAAAGATATCATCAGGCACACAAGCCCCTGCATGAGCAAGAAGCGATCCTCGGCCACTCCGTTCGGGCCATGTATCTCCTCACCGCCGGTGCGGATATTGGAGGCGCGTTCTTGGAGGACGCCAAGCGCCTCTGGGCTGATGCCATAGAGAAGAAGATGTACATCACAGGCGGGTTTGGGTCAGAGCCACAAGTGAGTGTGAACTCCGCAGCTATCTCTCCCCCAGTTACAGACACATCCACTGACATGGATGTACTTCGCAGTCGGAGGGGTTCTCTGAGCTTGAGTACTATCTCCCATCGTCCACAGGCGAAGGGGGTTGTTATGCCGAAACCTGCGCTGCTATTGGCGCCATCATGCTATCTGAGCGAATACTATCTCATGAACTGGCCGGCAAGTATCGCGACGTTCTGGAGCTATGCCTTTACAATGCCGTACTTGGCGGAGGTAGCTTGGATGGGAAGGGATTCAGCTATGCCAATAAGCTCGCGACATACGGCGACGAGTGCGCCTTGCGTTCCGAGTGGTTTGAGGGTGCGTGATTCTATCTCCTACTTAACCTTTGAAACGACTGCGTCTAACGTGACTTGATAGTCTGCTGTTGCCCACCGAATCTCTCGCGTACATTGGGCATCCTACCTGGCTATGTCTGGTCCGCAAAAGCGGGAAAGACCTAGTAGAGGTGAACATTTACTTGTACACAATGGCTGAGCGGTCGATTCCACTTCCTAATGGTGGTGGAATCGTGAGTATTCGCATGCAATCTGAGATGCCTTGGAACGGATCCGTCTCTATTGAAATCAATGCACCCAAGTTCACTAAGACTCTGCTTCGTCTCCCTGTCGCTCAGTGGATGATTAATCCCCAAGTGAGTTCCACAAAGAGTGGGCTGGTGGTGTAGAGCAAACGGCTAACAATCGCTACCAATACAGTTTTCCGTGCTAACAAAGCCTCTCACGTCTGGTTTTGTAGAGGTAGCTCTCGATGCCACAGACTCTCACGTCTCTATATCTTTTGAAATGCAAGCCGGCTTAGTCTACCCCAACCCCCGTGTTAGACAGGACACGTTGTCGGTGATGCGCGGCCCCATCGTTCTCGTTGCCGAGGACGTGGGCAACTCAGCACTGGAGTCTTCTAGACCGCACTTTGAGCTTGTAGGCCTGAGTGAATCGGCAAAATTCACCACTACAGAGGACACAGTTTGCGGGGTGCCCATCCTGAAGCTCAGCACCGAAGACGCCTACACGCTTGACTTCTCGAGGAAGGAGACACAAAGCAATGGCCTACAAGATGACTCGCCGCCGCTATATAACCTGGTTAAGTCAGGTGTGCCAGTACGCTCGTGGACTAAGATCAATCGACCCTTGACCTTGGTCCCTTGGTTTGCGCGGGGTAACAGGGGGGCCAAAGGACATCTTCGTGTCTCTTTTCTCCGTGTTGGCACCGACAGTGTGAGGTAGAGGTCTTGATGTCGTGGGTGGCGAAAACCCCATGAAGGCGGATTTGACTTGAAACCTACTCCATGAATTAAAGGAACTAGAAATAGTACTCATTTCCGAGCTGTGTTTAAGTTCAAAAAATCTCGCAATTAGATTGATGTTAAGAATATAGTTGACTCCCGTGTTTTCAAGTGTTCCAACGTAGGTCACCCAAATAAGTTAACAGCACCTACCTCTTCTAAGCATAGCTAGGAGGCCAATCTCATCCTTTGCCACTTCATTATCGAGATTATACCAACTCGCAAACGAAATCCTACCTAACATATGTGATCTTCGCCGCAATATCAGCAGCGAGAGCGGCTGATAATGCGCTTTGCATGACACTGAAGATGGGGACCTCTGCCGAGGCCTGTTGGACAAGTATGTTACGCAATTGCAGGGCAATAAGTGATTCGATTCCAAGCTGTGCATGGCGACTTGCCAACTTGATATCCTTGACCGGAATTATGAATATGTCAGACAGCTTCTCCGCAATTGCTATGCTAACAAACTCGGTCGCTTCGTCTGACGAGCTTTCCTTAGCCAATTTACCCTAAAGTACTTCACGTAACGCGTACTCACACAACTCGCCTATATGCACTCGTGCCCAATTTAAAATTCAACTCTACCGCTTCCTGAAATAAACTCTACCACTAGTAGAAATCAACTCTGGCCCCCTGTTGAGTGACTTCCGAAATTCAACTCTCCGCCCTGGCATAAATCAACTCTACAAAGTTGATTTTGGTATGTAGTACTAGGAAGAATTTCGGCACATCGAAGACTTCTTCTACAATGAGAACCGCCATTTGCTTCCCTCACCCACCGCTTCCCCTACTTCTTCCTCCGCTTCCTCCTTGCCGGCTAACTTCTTGTTGAGCCACAGATACTGTGCATTAGAGCTGATCGCAAACACCAAACCGACGGATGCCAGTGTGAGAATGACTGTAAAGCCCGTTCTATACAGTGGCGCATCATGTGCCTGGAAGATCTGAGCACCTGCTAAACCAGCAGCGTTCGCAGTCATGATGAGTAGAGCCATCGTGATAGAGCGCTCTGCAGGGTTACGAATATTGACCGCAAGCCAGGAGCCGTTCAGAGGATGAGCCACAGATCCCCACAGTGTGGTGCAAGTGAGGATTCCGTACTTGAGATCACGATTCGTGCTCGTAACGAGTTGTCTGGTCGCAAGACAAAATGCAAAACTCAGCACAGCAGCAAGAAGAATAAGACCACCCCGCCTCTGAGTCTTGTCGGCAATCCACCCAAACGACAGATTCAGCACAATGACGATCCAATTGCCGACGGAAGACAGTGCATTCGCTTGAAGACGATCGTAGCCATAGCTTGCGATGATGGATGGTTGATATGTTCCAAGTGGGGAAATAACGGCGATGCAGCAGAAGGAGACAGTAAGCTGTGGGTAGACGTACCATCGGGAGAAGGCTGCCTTGATGTCAACCCATCTGACATGTTTGTGCTTGGGGCCTTCAGTAGGATTGTCGATGGCCACACGATGGGTAATAATATGGATCTCTCGTGATGTAAAGTATGAGTGACGCAGAATATTTGACGGATTTGTGGGAGACTGAGGCATGAGAAGGGCGAAAACGATGCCGATAAATATTGTGATGATGCCTTCAATCAGGAACATCCACTGCCAACCAGACAGTCCTGCTGTGCCTCGCATCTGGAGAATACCGTAGGCAATGAGGCCACTTGCTGCTGAAGCAATCATGTTGCCAAGGAAGAACGCAGTGAAGCGTCTGCTCGTCTCATTGCGCTTGTACCACTGCGTCAAAGTGTACAAGCCTGCAGGAATGAAGCCGGCTTCAAGAAGACCGAGCAACAGCCTGGTAGCGTAATAGACACCAACGCCTTTTCCTTTGATGAACGCTTGGAAGGTGGCCACTAGACCCCAGCAAATGATCTGGCAGCTGATCCATTTCTGAGGACCGACACGATAGAGAACGAGGTTGCTGGGCAGCTCAAGTAGCACAATGCCTAGACTGAGGAGCTGGTTGCCAGTGTTGAATTGAAGTTGAGTGATGCCCACTTCTGCGAGGAAGAAGTCTGTTAGGGCGTTGCCGATGTTGCCGCGATCGAGTTGCAAGACGAAGAAGCCGGCGATGAGTAAAGGCATGATGAGGAGATCGAGCTTGCGGACGACGGCCCGTTCCTCGGCTTCTGACCAATCTTTGTGGGGGCGCTGCTCTGGGCCGCTGGACTCCTTGTCCGGATCCGAGCTGGACGCGCCCCAGGCATCCACTGTGGGTGGAAGTGATTGCTTTTCGATCGACATGTTTGAGGACGTAAAAGTAGAAAGCTGCCTCTGGATAACCAAACTGGAGTCTTCTGTAGGCAGACCTAGCCTTAAATAGATAGCAATGCTTGGCGCTGGCATCTTTAACCCTCGTCGACTGTTTTTCTAAAATCTCGCGATGAGGATGCGCGATGGCGGAATGCCCAAACTTTTGGTCTATCGCACCTCCATCACTTCAGCTTTCGCCATATTTACTCGGTAATTGACTCTGTTAGCTTGTAAGGATCATGCAGCAGTGGAAGTCGGTGTCGTGGTGAAATGCAATTCACCAATGAGACCATGATCCGAGCGACAGCCCGGTCGTCCAGAATTTGATGGGCTTTTCATGGGTGTGGGTAGCTTGAATCTGTCTAACGTCTCTGAGATGTGAATCTTGCGTGCTTGGAAAGGGTTGAACAAGGAACCAATGAGAGCAAGATCCGAACCACACCAAAATTTGGGGGTCTGTCGTGATGTGGAGCTTCGCGGAGTTTGGCGTCTGTAGCTCAGCTTTGATGATGTAAAGAATGACCTGAGAGAGTGGCTCGTCGGCTTCAGACGGAGGTTCGCTTGTCCGATGGTAGTCAAAATGAATTGCGGTAATTTTATCAGCGTGCGATGTGCATAGATAATAACATGACACCTTTTTCCCACCTCCTCCTGCTGTAATCCAGTTTCTCTTCCTCCATCACATTCCTCGGACATCTCTTGCAACCATGGGTGCTGCTAAACGACCAAACTTCCTCATCATAGTCGCCGATGACCTTGGCTTTAGTGACATCAAGCCGTATGGCTCTGAGATTGACACTCCTGTCTTGGACCGTCTGTCCAAAGATGGCATACGCATGACCAACTTCCATACCGCGCAGGCATGCTCGCCTACACGGTCCATGCTGCTCTCTGGAACCGATAACCACATCGCTGGACTCGGTCAGATGGCTGAGTTTGCCGAGATGAGGAAGAAGCTGACTGGAAAATACCCTGACTATGTTGACAAGCCGGGCTACGAGGGCTACCTCAACTGGAAAGTCGCTGCTCTGCCCGAAATTCTCTCTGACGCAGGCTACCTGACCATCATGTCTGGGAAGTGGCATTTGGGAATGACTCCTGACGTATCACCGAGCGCAAGAGGCTTCAAAAAGAGCTTTGGCTTCTTGCCTGGCTGTGGCAACCACTTCAACTTCGAACCGCAGTTCGAGGCAAATGAAGAGGCCATGCTGTTGACCTCTGATGGTTTTTGGATGGAGAATGAACAGCCTGTTGATAGAAAGAAGGATTTACCAAAGGACTTTTACTCAACCAATTTCTTCACGGATAAGCTGATCGACATATTAGCCAACAGAACCGTGGAAGAAAAAGAACAGCCATTCTTTTCTTACTTGGCTTACACGGCGCCACACTGGCCGATGCAGGCGCCGCAAGAAGTTGTGGAGAAATATCGTAAGTTCCCGGCCTATTCCATTGGGCTTCCTTTCTGACGTATGCAGGCGGCAAGTACGACAATGGACCGGACAAACTCAGACTAGACCGATTGGCCAAATTGAAAGCGTCAGGTCTTGTGCCGTCTGACGTCGAAGCTGCCGCTCCCGTTGGTTTCGAAGCGGGCGTGAAGTGGGAAGATCTCACAGATCATGAGCGAGCTGTTTCCGCAAGGAAGATGGAGGTCTACGCAGCCATGGTTGATCTGCTCGATCAGAACATCGGTAGAGTGGTTGACACTCTTAAAGCATCTGGCGAACTAGATAATACTTTCATCTTGTTCATGTCAGACAACGGCGCAGAAGGATCTACGTTGGAAGCAGCACCGGTCCGTCGCCCCTCTCCATTTGATGCGCTGACGCTCATACTGACTGCGAGGCTTAGCTCTTGTCATCGTTCAAGACACTGGGCGAACTGATTGCTGCATACTACGACAACAGTCTCGAGAATATTGGTAGACATGACTCATACGTCTGGTACGGCTCACGGTGGGCATGCGCAGCCACTGCCCCTTCTCGCGGGTTCAAGGGATGGTCAACGGAGGGCGGGATTCGCTGCCCTTGCCTCATTCGCTTCCCACCAATTTCAGCGGCGCTTGAGACTATTTCGCATCCATTCACAACTGTCATGGATATCTTGCCCACCATCCTCGATCTTGCACAGGTTCAACACCCAGGGACCTCCTTCAGGGGCCGAGAAGTCGTCGTTCCTCGAGGAAAGTCCTGGTTGAACCATCTCTCGTCTCCCAGGGAACATCCTACCGTCCACGAAGATGCGAATCACATCCATGGTTGGGAATTGTTTGGCAATCGTGCCATCCGTAGAGGAAACTGGAAGGCAGTGTTGCTAGCTAAGCAGGGTGGGGATAGCTGGGAGCTGTTCAATGTAGAGGAGGATCCGGCTGAGCAACATGATCTGGTGAAGGAACGTCCTGAGATTTTGGAGGAAATGCTTGTACATTGGGCGACGTATGTTGCTGAGACGGGGTTAGTGGAAGATGCGTTTTAAGGGATGACGTGATTGAGGCCCACAATGGCGCTCGGTGTGGTAGACCGTACGCCTTATTATCATCGATCCGCTGGCGATTGGGGTAGCAGTGAATTGTCAATTTCGTTTCAAATCCCTCAAAATGACCTATAGAAAAACGCGGACCGGCTGTCTAGAATGCAAAGCCAGAAAAGTAAAGGTAACGACTTACAGACCAAGTGAAGTGAATGAGCGCTTACAGCCACGATAGTGTGACGAAGCGGTTCCATGCACGGCTTGTGTTCGACGTAGCTCAATATGCAGCCTCAAAGCTCAAGGAAGATCACCTCGGAGCAGGACGCAATCACCACGCGACACAACTTCGGCACAGATCGTGCCCGTCACACATCTCCAACGAATCGCTCCATCGCTTGCAGATGGCTTGACTGTACAAGATAGGGAGCTGCTCGACCATTGGCACAAAGTTGCCTTCAGGGCTATTGCTCACCAACGAGGGTCGGAAGATCTTTGGCAATATGAAGTGACACACCTCGCTTTCGATCATCCGGTCATTTTGAATCTGGCGTTGGCTATATCGTCGTTCGAACGAGCGCATACAGCACATCAATCACAAACAGACATGCCAGCACATCGCCGGCGACGAGATATCTACGCTTCCCTAGGATTCAAGTATTCTCAAAACGCTGTGGTGATGATGAGGGATTCAGTGGCAAAAGCAAACCGCGACAACAGCCCTGTGTGTCATCTTGCCTCAGTTCTCATGATGATTAGCTCTTATGCCGAAGGCTCCCTCAAAGAGCTTCTACGGGGAGAGAGTGATCCTCCGTCCATGCTGAACGACCTACTCGTTACTTGCAGGCTCACGAGGGGTGTGAGGGCTATTGCAGATGCTTTTGGCGTCATACGGCCAGAGCGACACGAGCTGATACTATACGTCACGGAAGCTGAACCACCAGACCACGGGCCTCTTGATCCGCTCCTGGACGTACTCGACTCTTTAGCATTTTTGGACCAAGAAGAGGACCCAGTCGTCAGACAAATCTGTCAGGACGCCCTGGATCTGATGAAATGGCTGGTGAGAAAAGCACAGACATCAGAGTGGTGGCCAGCACACAGAGCGTCGTTACAATGGGCATGCCTGGTTAGCAAAGGTTTTATAAGACTAGTTGAAGCCTATGAACCTGCAGCTCTTGTGTTGTTATCATATGGGTGCTTCTTGGCAAATGGTGATGTTGGTGAAACATTCATAATGATGGGGTGGAAAGAGGGTGTTTGCGCTGAGATTCGAGATATTATTGGTCCTAAATGGGCTTGGGCTGTTGCGGTATAATTGCAAAGTGATTTTATAACAGCCTGAATGTTTTATTTCAAGGACCTTAAAAACTGACATAGAGCTGAATAGGGTTGTAATATTACTACTTATTGCTAATACTGACTGTATATAGTCTTACACTAGCACGTCGTTGGATCCCTTAATATAATATTTATTAACGTTGAGTCTTACCTTAGCTGTACAAAATGGTTGAGTTCTTACTACGTCGCCATCTGCTGATACAGGGCACTGATATGCAGCAATGTATACTTCAATACGCGCTCTGCTGGATCCGGAATATCCATATTAAACGCTACTCTGGGGAGGGAAAGCAGTCCCGGGGGATATCGCCCTGATGCTGAAGCTGAAGGCGAGCCTGAGACCATAGCGGGCGGACAAGAAGTGGAAGGCTAACGGCTTCGGAGAGAGAGTTGCACCGACCCCGAGACCTAAGTTATCGCAAGGTGATAGATATGTTTTAATTGATAGGCGAGAATTCCAAATCTACCCAATCCGAGCTGTCTGTATACAGCAGGAACGAGCAGAATCTATTTCTGCTGTATCTGCACTGACGTCTTAGCCTCTATCGGCGTCAGCCTCAGCACGAGATGACAATATACTGGTATTAAGTATGTGTTGATGTCTTATTACAACTTATGCTATATGCCTTGAAAGAAAATAGGATGGCACACGGCGTTCTTATTTGCTACCTGTCTACCATAGCTTTTCCATAGCCCAAACCACCCGCCTCGCGGGGCCGACGCTTCACCATGACTTGAAAACCATCCCTCATCGGCATTGTCAAATGCGTCCGGCTAGTCTTCTCTCCCTGGAACGCGGGCACAAACATGAATGACCGTGTCAAGGCTGCAATAACTTGAACTGCTATCAGCTCGGCCATTTTCTTACCCAAACAAAGCCTTGCTCCCCCCTGAAACACAGGATACTCTGATGTGCTTCTTTGCATTATTTTCCCATTATGTAGCCACCGTTCGGGCCGATACTTCTCAGCGTCGCTACCCCATGTTTTGGCTGAACGGTTCATTGCCCAGGTGCACCATAGGACAACAGACTTCTGGGGGATAAAAGTCCCGTCAGGCAGGATGGTATCTTGCTGTGCTTGCTTCATTTCGAATGGAATGGGGGGATATAATCTCAAGGCTTCATAAAAGACGGCCAGGATGAAATGAGTGGCTTCTGGCCCGAGATCCTGCTGTTTTGTTGTAGTTGTCCAACCGTTGTCCGGGAAACTCCGAGCAATATCACTGTTGACCAATCCGAATACTTTCTCTGCCACGTCTTTGTGTTTCGTAAGAAGATAGAATGTCCATGTCAAGGCCTGGGCAATGGTGTCTTTTCCCGCGGATAGATAGTTTAGGGCCGAATCAGCTACCAATGCTTCATCGCCGAGACAGTTGAGTAATTTGTCGATTAAACTGGGGCCCTCATCATATCCCTTGCCAACACCGGTGTCATTTCTGCCGTTTCGGCGTGCCACAGCCTGAGCTACCAGGTTTTGACCGTATGACTTCATGATTCGGACTGATTGGCGGAGTTTCATACCAGTCACCAGCTCGGTGAACCTCCAAAATGGATTCTGAAAGCGCTTGGCAATCTCGCCCGAGGCATGGTCGAACGCCCGCGTAAAGTCGTCGTCTGCATGCATTTCTACACCATAGGCGACTCTGCTCATCAGCTGCGTTGTAGCTTCATGGATGACTGCTTCCAGGTCGATGGCCATCCTACTATCTACATTTGCATCAATGTGAAGGATGCTCCGTTTTAAAACTCTCGGTAGGTCAATTCGAGCCAGATTTCTCAAGGTTGTTGCATTGAAAAATTGTGTCCCTGCTGCTCGTTGTCGCTTCCAGAGATCCCCGTCAACGTTGACGATACCATAACCAAAGAGGTCCTGAAGTCGTCTTCGGAAGAATTGTCCCTTTTCAAACATTTCCTCGTGCTTGAATACGTAGTCAAGGTTGACAGGGTCGGCAATAATCACACCAGGTGGGAGAGTGGGAATCGCAATGCGGAGAGTTTCATGGCCGTACTGCTGAATGCACCTGGTAAGGGTGTTAGACTAGAGACAGCTGGCAAAGATGATAACCTGATAGTGAATGTACCTAGTGAACCAAACAAATAGTTGCTGGCGTGGACGAAGAAAGACCAGTCCATGTCCCAGGAAAGGTAGTGTCCCCGGTGCTTCCCTATCCATTTGCGTGTCAGTTCAGCTGTGCAGGTACTCCAACGAATGCAAACAAACCTGATGCGGTTGCCATCGCGTGTAATTTGCCGGCGTCGAAAAGGCCTCTTTCTGGCAAATAGAATCGACACAGCAAGGGCCAAGATAAGACCATACTTTGCGATATATAATGCGACCATCGTGTAGGTCAAATGAAAGCGGAGAGCCCTGTAGCCGTGAGAGAACCAGTTCATTCACTAGGCATGATTCAGCCCAATTGGCGACAAGGTGTAATGACGGGGGTTTTGAAATGGCTAGATAGCGATTGCGTGCCTCGAAGTAAGATTTGGATCAAACCAGTAACTTATACGCCGGGCGGCCTGATGTACGAGGCTTGAACTGGTAGTACTCCTTCCGGTGATGGGGATTTTCCTTAAGTGACGACTGCTGTACATAGGGTATAACGGGTTGCCCCGACCGGGACGACTGGTTGTCCGATCGCCAGGACCAGGTTGCATCCGCAGCTAGTTTACGCGTATTCGCAGCGAGGTGCAGCTGTTCCGAGAAAGAGGCTGTGCAAGATGTGGTCAAAATCCGACGTGTTAAGGCCTGTCGATGCATGGCACTTGCCATTTCGTCGGAGCACATGCACGCCAGCTATAATCGTTACATTCATCCCGGGAACTCGAGCTCCGCGTCAATCTTTAGCATAATAGACCGGTTGCATGAAGAGGAGATGGATAAACTGGCTCCTGCAGGCGGTTTAAAATATTATACAGTTGGAAGGGCATTTGGACCTGGAATCATAATAGAAACGTCTCTTTTGAAACACAAAGTTTAGGTATAGACCTGCTACTGTTCTATAAATACCAACCATTATGAGCAAAGAATGAATGGTCTAAACATCGAGATGGGGAGTATGAGCTAGAGTTGGTAGCTGTCAACGGAGAAGCGTGGTGATAATACCGTGTACAATTAACCAGCTACCTTATGCCCACAGGAACTTAACGACTCTGTACAGACTCAAACCCTCCAAAAAGGAGTCAGATGCCTTGAGTGCCGCGCATTGCTGCCCTCAACCATGTAATGGAGGTTGGCACTCATCAGTGCCGTCAAGACCTGACCGGAAGTCTCTGACCGTCGGCCCTCTCAAGAAGGGCATCGGGGAGAGGACTTAGCCCGCGATGTTGGGTGATGAAGGCGGGCCAGGCCGACAACGACCTCAAATCAATGAGTCACCCGCCATACGCAAGTCTGTTTCCTAGAGGACGGTGGGAGACAAGCCAATGGTACCTGGGCCTTTGATAATGGTCCGAAGAGTGCTGCGAGGGAAACAATGACAAGGAGCATCTTGTTGCGTGGATGCCTCATGCACCACTCCTCCTGAGCAGCCTGACCGCCTTCGCCGTCACGGCGGGGTGCTCGTACCGCAGCTTCATCATCAGCATCTACTACGAACACACCCTTTCCACACATGTCGTTTCCAGCCCGAATAGGGAAATACCATATTCGGAGCAGTGGAACTTGGCTTTGCAAATGGGCGGGGCACAGGTGGAGACGCTGAATCGAAGAGGCTTGTTTGTTCGTGGCTCTTGGCGGGATTTGGAACCCAAAGAAGCAAGCTGAAGACCTACAATATGGCCAGCTGCCCCACAATGCACATTCCCCTGCATCGGCCAGGCTCTCCGAGGAGATCCTGAGCATCCAGATCAAGCGGCAGAGGGCTCCCGCGACGGATGTGGAAGCAGAATCTCAAGCTTCCGGTATTTGAAGATGTAGATGATGCACAGTGCCGATTGGGGTGTAAGAAACCCTGTGGGGCAGAATCTTGAGGGAAGGAGTCAAAAGACTAGACGAGATGACAGGCCAAGGGAGGAGGTGCATCTGATCACCAAGCAAAATGTGACGCCTTGAGGTGAGGTGAGGTGGCGCGGCCCACCAGGGCGCCGCCTAGAAAGGGGAGAACTCAGGCTCGGTCTCGGTTTCGTACTTCGCATTTACGCGTATTCGGGAGCTCATTGCGGACGGCACTTTTGTCGTTTTCGGATTAGTGCCCTACTTCAAGTCTCCTTGGGGCCTGTCTCACTGCCCTTAATCATCAGAACTGTAGAGCCACGCATCGTCTTCGTGCTGACTGATCTTAGCAGCAGGCCTGGCATCCAACATGATCAAAGGGATCTCTCGGGAGCATGTTGCCCCGTCGGTGCGGAATCAGAAGGTAGGCGATAAGTCAAAGTGCCGCCTCAAAGGCTGTCTTGAAATGTCCCAGCGAACCAATCTCTTGCATGCGCTTGCTCCATGTAGGCTCTGGGGGGAGAACTCGAAGGTACGGCTCTACTCCAAACGAGGTAAATAGCGGCGATCAAAGTCCCGAGAACCGTGACTCTTATGTTAAATGGTGCTTGAGAGCCCCGATATGTGAGGCACGCTAACAGGGCAAGAGCGAGCCTCATCGGGATACCCCTGAGCTCCTGCGGCACAAGAATCCAGATAAACAATCACCCTTGACAAGCTCGGGTATGTAACTCAGGGCCCAATATCGACAGGATAGTCTGCCAACTAGACTCTCTAGGCCTATGCGTATCTTATTTCACAAGTGAGTCGAAGATCTGTACGTCTCCCGCAATCGCCCGAAGCTGCACCCCGAACCAAAAAGAGGGTCTGAACTACGGGTCAATGCTAGGACAGGGAGACCCAGATTATATTGGCACGACATGACCTGTCTTCCAAGCTCCGTAGCTATCCATCTCCACAACTTTTAAACTCCGCTACTTATAATACGGTCCAAGTATAAATCGAACGGAATATTCCCCTTGTTCTCAAACAGTCTTATTGCCAGGCCTCGTCCCACACTTCTCATATAATTTTTAGCAAGTAATCGAAAATTGTACAAACACCTTTTAATCAAATCAACTCTTCCTATTGACACGAACAGTGCTTACACTTAAAAGTTGCAAAACACAAGCGAAATTTGGGCCCGGCCATACCTTCATGATCACGAAAATTTCAGTCACCATTGTTGGCGCCACTGGCGAGACAGGCAGAAACATTTTGGAAGGACTTCTCGAGGCGAAGGATCAATTCGTTATTGACGCCGATATGGCTTCCAACTCAGCTCCTTGTGTTCAACGAGAGGGCAGGCTGAAACTCAAGAAAACAGGAAATCACCGCACTTTCCGCCCGGCTTCAGTAAACAAGTCAGCGTATTCTCCGCTCAAAGATCGCGGCATCAAGGTTGTTGCCGCTGAGTTGACCGGCCCCGAAGAAGAACTGGTTGAGGTTCTCTCTAACGTCGACGTCCTCATCGCGTCTCTTCCGGTTGCACATATCAAGGATCAGATTCGCTTAGCTCGCGCCGCTAAGAAAGCCGGCATCAAGCGATTCGTTCCCACTGCATTTGCCATGATTGCCCCTCCTAAGGGCGTCGTGGATGTTCAAGATATAGTTAGTGATATTCTAAAACGCCAAGGCAGTTACACCATGCTGCATGCAACTTAGCTCACTCTAGATTAGAAAGAAGATGTTCTGAATGCCGTGAAAGCACTTAATCTCCCCTATACCGTTATTAACATCGGGTGGTGGTACACCGGGTTTAGGTATTCCTCGCCTCGTCTCCGGCCGCACAGACTATCTCAGCATTGGTGGTCGCGCAGAGAGGCCAACATAATTCCCGGGGACGGAATCGCGATCTCGTGCATGACTGACCCGCGGGACACTGGGCGCTTTACTGCCCGTATCATCAGTGACCCAAGGACTCTCGACAAGGAAGTTCTATGCTACGACTGGGCACTAACGCTCAACGAACTTTTGGCCGAAATGGAGAAGATTTCTGAGGAGAAGATTTGACAGAACCTATGCAAGTGGATGCCATGTACAGTGTGTCAAGTGGCTAATCAAGGGAACCCAGCTATCTGGGGGGGGGGAGATTCATTCCCGAGCCAATACCATACGTGGTCTGATTGCACAGATAAACACGGATTATTGTACTCTGTTGGGACTCTACTTCCTGCAGTACTACGACTCCGTGGGTGTCCGTCATGATAACGCACCGGAATACGCCAAATACTTGGGCTCCTTATCCGCATCCGATCTCTACCCTGATTTCAAGCCAATTCCGTTCGATAATTTCTTCCGCGAAGCACTGAAAGGGGAAGTGAGGAAGCCTTATAGCCATCTGGAAGAATGATGATACGCTGTTGCGATAGTGCTGGTTCGCTAATTATGGATCAGTCGAGGTTCGATCATTAGATAGCTTGATCGCCACTCCAAATTGTAGACCTTGCGAGATTTAGAAGAGTGGATATTTGGAAGAAGCGTAGACCTTTCTTCGAATTTGAGTCCGTGGTGGCTTCTGCCTTGCTCTTTACCCAGACTGTCTCAGCAGTGCATCTCTCACAACACACTACGACAAGAGAGGCAGTGGGTATCATCTAGAAAATAGTATGCATGGACAGGTTTCGCAATGGGGTTGAAGTTGCGTAAATTCACTAAATAACGGAGTGCAACATTTTCTCTTTCGGGCCGTGATTGTTGGCCTCGCTTCCACAATAGAGCTTTGGAGGTACACATAGAGCCGGCTGATAGCTCAGGGATCGGTGAGATAATCTGTTTCCATGCGTCGCTTCTTCCAAGGTTTCCCAATGTTAACAAGCTGCAGCGCATTTCCAACCGGCTCAAGCCCTCTCAGTAGTAACCCAATCTCGCTGGGATGGAACCAACTGAACCACACCAAGATGGTAGCCATCAACAGCCCATGGAACACGAATACCCACACCTCGCTGCGCATGAGATGCCCGTCATTTCCTTCAATGAACTCAATCACACGGAAGAGACTGCGTACCCAGATGAGCACGCTTGCAACATATAGTGCGATTAGGTATGTCTGCCATCGGATGCGCGGGTCGGTTGCCTTCACAATCGATTCTTTGGTCATGCGGCGATGGAAGATGGCACTGACGACAACAAAGCTACCGAAGAAGAACAGTTGCACGAAGAGGCCGCCAACAATGACATTTTGTCCAGTCTTCGCGCTGCTATCGCTGCCGGCCATCAGACCGCCACCTAAGAAAAGGGCCAGGGCGTTAGTGATGCTCAAATTCATGAGGCGTGACTAAGGCACACCGGCTCCCTGGAGCATCAGAGATGTTACGTCGCCAAACACAAACAACTTTGTAAGCCAGCTGCGCTTGATTATTGAGTGTACCTCACCCTCCGTTAAGAGAATGATCCTGCCCAATACCATGTAGATAGAGGCCGCCATCAGTGCCGGCGCTATCAGGATCAACAAATTCTGTATGATGAATGGGCCTTTTGTCCAGCATCTCGGGTCCTCACGGGCGTTCAGCACGCCGCCGACATATCCTATAATCTCACCTGCGTAAAAACAACAATCATATGTCAATCTTTGCCAACTTGGCCATTGATTGCGACTCACAGCAATCACCGACAGCTAAGGCGGTAAGATACCAGGTCCGAGTCCTCCAAATCTGCGCTACGTTCAGCGCGGTCAAAATACAAAAGATGACGACGAATACTACATTCGCAGCAACTGAGAGTTCGAATCGGTAGAACAAAAAGACAGCATCTTTGTAGTCGGGGTCACAGTCGGACATGGCGGTTTCAGACTATGATGGTTGAGATGAAAGCGAGGGGTCGAATTTTGAAAACTGTCAGTTGATTTTGGTATCCAACTGCCTGGCCATAACCCGTGCTATTTAGGTAAGTATGATGCAAATACTCCCAGTCCACAGCTTTAATACCGCGACCCACCATTTGCATATCCAAGAACCATGTCGTTTCCCTTGAACTCTCGACATTATACGCCAAGAATAATGCCATATTATCGTCTACGGAGCATTAATTGTCCCGTCAGCCCGCCGTTAAGGGCAGAATCGCGGGCCAAGGTGAGTTACAAGTGGACCCCACAGCCTCAATTTAACGAAGTACTCAGCAAATCACACACCTCTAGATACGATCTCAGCGCCATACTCTGTTAGGATTAGCGGTTTGAGATCGCGTACCGAAGCGAATGCGAGTATTTCGTATAGACTCCGCTTATTAGAGTTGCGTCCCTCCTTTCCCAGCACCTCGGTGGCTGTCTTTTTAATCGCAGAGGATTCGAGCAAAACACCTTCCGCTATTCTTCGGTTCATCGTGGCCAGTCTAGTCAGGTCTTCTCTCGCTTGCCCACAGCGCCTTGTTCCACTTCTGTACGAGTACGAATCCACGTCTACGTGATACGATACGATGGCAACCCGCCGCCCGCATACCAAGTCACGCTTGGGCTGCACCAACTGCAAACGTCGCAAAGTAAAGGTGCGTACCCATCTCACGTCATCGCCTCTGTCTTGGTAAGCTGGTGTCGTCTTGTGACCTCTTCTCCGCTTGCGACTTCGGTTGGCTCAGTTCGGGCTTGGCCAATATGTAATAGCCACTGACCGAGGTTTAGTGTGATGAGGTTGGCCCGGCATGCTTTTACTGCCGGCGACACAATCTCCAATGCAGCCTCAGAGACCATGTTGGACCGGTTGTCACAATCTCCACTCGTCATCGAGAACCTGCTGAGCAATCTAGTCATCTTCTTACCCCAGCCGAGTCCACCGAGAGCCGTGCGATAGGTCCACCCCCACTTGATATGTGGGAACACAACCAGGCTCAGGTTCAGGCCTTGGAGAAGATCGCTCCCTTCTCAGTACATGAACTATGGGCTCGCAACTGCGAGTTGATGCACCAGTACTGTACCGTTACGGCCGATACCTTGTCCGCCCAAAAGGACGTTGTTCATGTTTGGAAGAATGTCATTCCTAGACAAGGCTACCAACGCCCGTTTATTATGCACGGTATCTTTGCTATCGCCGCTGCACACAAGGCATATCTTGACCCCAGAAGCCGACACATCTTTCTCCAGCTGGCCGACTATCATCAAACAGCCGGATCAATAGCCTATCGCTCTGAACTTCTGCATATCAGTGCGCAAAATTGGATGGCTGTGTACAGCTTTAAATCGCTGCTGATGCTCCACATGCTTACACTACCGACTCGGATAGATCATTCCGAATTAAATGATCCCATAGGAAGTCTCGTTGAGCTCATTGGGCTTGTAAGAGGCGTCAATTCAACAATCAGACCGTTCATGGCGGGTGCCGTTGACTCCGAGTTTCACCCATTGGTGTTTAGCGTATGGCCCCTTGCATTCGTCAGATACCTAACAGAGTAAGTGGATTATCAGCCGCCGTTATATTTAACAGTCAATATTAAATGCAAAAGCCACTTCGACCTGGCGAATAGGTGTCTTTCCCCGGAAACTTGTGAGGCCGTGACAAGGCTTCGGGATTTTCAGAAAAGCGAAATCCCTCCTGGCAGAATTGGTCAATTCCAGGTGGCTGTTGATAACCTTGAGGCTTGTTTTAGCCTTGCCGCTCTATCTGGATCGCACGTTGAACCTGGGTGCATATTCGTCTGGCTGTATCATCTCCAAGACGATCTCGCTATGGACCTCATTTCATATCGCCCACAAGCACTCCTTCTAATTGCCTATTTCAGCGTGTTTCTTGCATCAATTGAAAAGAGCTCGTGGTACGTGAAGGGTTGGGCGCGGCAATTATTACATCAGGTCGTGACACGCCTTGCACATCAACCACAATTTTTAGAATTACTCCAGTGGCCGACGAAGAAGGTTTCTGCTTTACTCGAGACACAAGTGAACGGGATTGGCTGTTAGTTGTTATTCAAGGACTATTGGAATGGACAGCTAGTGCGAATACCACTATCTACGCTCAGATCCCATCATGACTTGCCGCATCTCTCGTCTTCATTGTTAGGTGGCGTGCACCTGCTCTTGGAAACGGTGGGTTGTATTGCGCTGGGTAGTAGGGAGAACTACCTACCAGGTTAGAAGCAACCCTTTCCATATCCAGATGCCGATCATTAGATAATTGCTGGGTTAGATGGTAGGGTCGCTTTGTCTCATGGATGCGCGTCTTTTAATCCATCCCGAAGGGTTATGTGATATCCTCTCCCGAATACGAGATTGTCGCCACCTACTCCACAACGGCATTTCTTGAATCCGAGAGATGATAGCACAGCCGACCACGCCAATTTATAATTCGGTGAGACTTTAAACCGACGGCCTAACTACTCAATTTCCGGGTCGCTGATTTGTCCGTAAATGGGTCCTCATTAATATTCTTGTTTGAAAGGGAGCAGCGGTTTTTGATATGAATACGCCAATGGAATGGGCAATGTCAAGTTTGAGTGTTACTGCTGTCATCACCAATCTAGTCCAACACACCCTACCACATTCGTCACTATCCCACACTCATCGCATCCAATGACAGAGACAGTAGTTATCATTGGTGCAGGCTTTGCCGGCATCGGTACGGCACACAAGCTCCTCAAATACACCAGTCCCAAGGTCAACAAGCTCAAAGTTATCCTGATATCACCAAGTTCACATCATTACTGGAACATTGCAGCTGTAAGAGGTATACTCCCCGGTGGATTTGCCGATGCAGAATTGTTCCATGCCATCGAGGCTGGTTTTGAGAATTATTCGAGGGACACCTTCGAGTTCGTACTTGGAACCGCCACTGGCGTCGACACAACCACAAACAGCGTACATGTCGATGTTGCAAATGAAGTCAAAACGATTACCTACACCCACTTGGTCATCGCCACCGGATCTTCGTACCCCGGATACTTGCCCTTCACAACAGTAGGGACGTACGAGGAGAGCGTCAGCGCGTTACACTCCTTGCAACAGGAGGTGAAAGCTGCCAAGTCCATTATCATAGCTGGTGGTGGGCCGACAGGCGTCGAGACTGCAGCAGAACTTGGCTACACATACGGTGCATCCAAGCAGATTACTCTCATTATCGAGGGTAATGCACCACTCCCCATTCTACGTCCCGAAGTTGGCAAGACTGCTGCATTGGAACTGGAAAAACTGCAGGTCAAAATCGTCCACAGGGTGCGCGTAGCCACACTGGACAAGAGAGGTGACCAAGCCTCCATCACGCTCTCAGATGGCAAAAAGATTGCGACAGACTTGTATCTCCCCCTATATGGGATGCGGCCGAATAGTCAATTCCTACCTGCTCATCTCTTAGATGAGCGAGGTAGTTTGAACTTGGACAAGACACTTCGGGTTACGGGGTTGGATAATGTCTGGGGTGTCGGGGATGTCGGTAACCTTGAGCCCAAGCAGCTCATATACGCCGAAAGACAAGCACTCCACCTGGCAGACAATCTAGACGCTGTGCTCACTGGAAATTCAGACGGCGTTAAGGAATTGAAGCCCACCGTAACGCCACAGGTTTTTGTCACCCTTGGAAAGAAGAAAGGCACGGGGCAGTACAACTGGGTAAAAGTGCCTAGTTTTGTTGTAAATGCCGCCAAGGGCAAGACTCTTTTCACCGAGAAAGCGAGCGGTTTCATTGCCGGGAAGAACATTGTCAGGTCATCAATTTGATCATGGCCTCATAGATGGACATATAGAACCTGTGGGTGCAATGTAGACGAAGCACAGATCAGTATAAAGAGGCCGCTATCATGTAATTAGAAAGGAAATAACTTAGATCTGCCAAATTTCTCAAAGCCTAGAGGCCTCATGCATTTTCCCGTCAGATAAAGCTACTTCTATGCTCTCGCAACCCCATATTTGGCGTCTGGCCGCCGGTACGCATCGGCAAATGCAAGTTTCAAAGCTACTGAGGTAGCTTGCATTGTGTCCCCTTGCAATGTCACCTCCATCGACCCTGGAGAAAATAGGATCTCCGTACATGGTAGTCAACCATCATAGTGCTATAGAACTGGCTACTGCACAAGAGCCCCAGTGGACGGTGAGTATGCAAGTCGGGCAGATGTATTGCCCCGGGGCCGACCCATTAGTGTGGCTTAGATCGTTAGTGGCATTGCGTTGCATGCGCCGAGTATTGAGGAGGGTTATTAAACCTATTTTCTGTCCCCGAAATATAAGGCAATTGGGCATCGTTAGACTTTCTAGTACCGTCCAGAGATAACCCTATTTGGTCCCCTTTATCACTCTCCCCCTTTCGCTGGCCACCATCCCAAGTCCAGAAAATTTACACCGAGATGAGCCAGGGTACACCTACTGAGGTTGATAGCAAATCAATGTCTTCCCGCTTTATTGATTTGGTTAGGGTAAGTGATTTTCCTGCTCAGCGGCAGACACCAAGCATTCCCAATTTGGTTCAGCTTGCAATACGTACAGTTGAGGATAAGGCTAATGGACCTCGTCAGTTGCTTTCATCCATCAAAGGAGATCTTGCCAACATCACAGCGCCACCGTTTTTCCTGGCCCCGTCTTCCGTTGTTGAGAATCCTCACTGCTGGGCTGAGCGGCCATCCGTTTTCACAGCGCCAGCAAGTGAGGAAGAGGCTCAAAAGCGAAGTCTTCTGGTATTGCGCATGTTTCTCATCGGCCTCCGGAACCAACTCTATGTCGCTGGAGGACCCAATGTTAGCATCAAGAAGCCCCTCAATGCATTCCTCGGCGAGTTATTTCTCGCATCCTGGACAGACGCACAGTGCAAGGCAACTACGAGGCTGGTGGCTGAGCAGGTCAGCCATCATCCACCGATTACAGCAATGCACATTTCGAGCCAAGAGCATGGTATCCGCGCAGATGGGTATGCGCGTGTGGAAATGACGTTCGCTGGAACAGTGAATATCCATCAATTTGGTCACACAATACTCCACATCGACAAATTTGATGAAGACTACCTTCTCCCGATCCCTGAGGTCCAAGTACGCGGCTTTTTATCTGCCTGCTTGTATCCCGAAATTTTGGGGACATACAAAATCGTCTCGAGTTCAGGGTTTGTATCGGAGATTAATTTTCTGGGCAAGGGGTTCTTTCGAGGGAAGAAGAAGAATTACTTTGAGGCACGAGTATATCACGCGGAACAGTCGAAGAATTCTTGTCTTTATGAGGTGGCCGGAGTCTGGAGCGAGAACTGGGAGGTAAAGGACGCGCAAACAGGAGAGGTTTTAGAAAAGTACACTGTCGACGCCCCGGAAAACGCACCGCCGAGTATGGATATTGAAACGGTTGAGGACCAGGACCCATGGGAGTCACGGCACGCTTGGAAAGACGTCATCAGTGCTTTAAAAGGAGGTGATTTATGGGCTGCATCCACAGCGAAGCAGAACGTTGAGGAAGCGCAGCGGCAAATGAGACTAGAGGAGAAGAAAACAGGGAAATTATGGGAACCTCTATTCTTCGACAACAAGCCAGGACCTCAGCATGAGGTTTTTCATCGATTGGCGGAAAGTACAGGATACAGTTTGTCAGATTCGGAAACTAAAGGCGTCTGGAGGTTTAAGGATAAGCATGCGGAGAAGGTTCAGAGGCCCTTTAGAGGGAGTCTTACGCCATTGGGATAAATTCTGGATCCCAATTTGACAGCATCGTTTTATAAGCTCAGTGTAGAGATATTGTTATTATTGTTTTTTGGTCGCACTTGGTACAGTCCAATTGTGGAGGACAATGCAGGGGCTAGAGTTTGCTTGTATCCATGCTGTTGTCTTTCATACTTAGTCTCGCAATGAATTCCTCGCAATAATTGTTTATTATCTGCTCAGTAAGGACATTGCTGTGGATTTATTACAAGCCAAATAATTAAAACTTATATAAAGAGAAAAAGAAAGAAAAAAGAAAGCTAAATAGCAGTATTTAAAGTATTAAAAAGAAGCCTTATATATTGCAGCTAGATATAAAATATAATATATTAGCTATATAAGAGATATTTTAGAAAAGAACTGCTAAAGTAAATTCAATTAATTAAGAAAAGAAAAAGGGAAAAAAGTTCTTATAGTATTTTTAAAAGCAGTAAGAGGTTAACAGTAGTATCTTACTTAAAGTGAAAGGCAGTAGGTTGTAGCGGCTAATTTAGAAATACTAAAATTATACCTATAGAACATAGTGTAGTGCTCAGCAAGTGGAGGATTATCTAGCCAGGCTGGACTGGATTTGAGATCGGTACGGGATCAATATTACAATACTATCATGAACCGGTGAAGGAGAATGAGAGGCGCAGGAGAATAGCAGCAGTGTAGAATGTTGGGGTGGTGGTGTAAGATTAATCTCCAAGGGCTCTCGAACTCCAGTCGTTGCCTCCCTGGGTTATAGCCCACTGGCGCCGCACTAGTGATTAGCCCGCTTCCTGCCTCTGCCTCTCCTCTGGCTCGCTGGACATATGGGAAATATTTTGAAGTTTTAATATAGAATCAATTTCGACGGTAGGCTCATAGAAAGTCCCCAACTCCCTGCCAGCAGTTGCCAACATGAGACCTTGCAACTCACTAAGTTATGCGATGGCAAGATAAATATCTAGCCTATAGGCCGCAATTGGAGATTGATGATTGAACTCGGCCACAAAATTTGGGGTGTCCAGACTGGACCGAGGCAGTCAGCAATGGCACGCAATGCATTCTTGCTCCAGTTCTCCATGTACCATCCGCTCGCCTCTGTAGCCGATACTACGACGCAGTAGTACGCTAAAAGGGTTAAGGCTGATTGTTCCTTCTGGTGCAAGAGCGATATGTATTCCGTTGATAAGTCGATTGACCAGGTTATGGCTATCCGAAGCTCAGGCTCATTTGTGGTAGCGCTGCATTGTCGAATCCAGCGAAGAAACCAGTCAATTTCACGAGATAAGATCTCATTGTGAGTGCACGAGGACATCTGAACGCGGAGCAACCCGAGTTGTTCCACTAGTTCAGCCAAGAATGGTGTCGAGCCTGTCTGGGGCTGCTGCTCAAAGATCGGCGAGAAGCTGCCCTGATGAAGGGCGCCTTCGGAGCATATAAGAACTTGGTTCCCACCTCGGACAAGAGAAAATACATGAATAATATCTTCTATGGTGGGTATCGCAGCGGCTTCAACACTGTCTATCCGTTGAGAGAAGGTTGCGTACGCGCTGAGGCTGAGCATTGATGACGCTGAGAAAAGAGCCTCGCAGTCTTCTGGTGTAATGCTGTTGATGAGCTTTCGAAGCCCTGCGACGGCCACGAATTGGTGCCTAGAAGCGTAGGAGACGAATCGTTGGCGATTTTCTGGATGAAGATGACCGAGATGCAGAGCAGAAACGGCGAGGATTTGGTGCATGACAAACGGATATTTTGTGCCAGATTTCGGGACCTCGACTTGCCATATCTGCTTGAGCTTCCCAGCTCGTGGTAGTGTATGGCAGGTCGTGGCTGTGAAATGATGGATTAATTCAAGGTCGATGGCCCATGTTCCTCTGAAGACTGAGTCGGTGGCTGACGAGGTAAGCCGTTGGCCAAAGTGCAAACAAGGGTCTGCAGGAGACGAGACTCGGATTTTTGGACTGGTATTAGTCTTACCCAGGGGCGCATTAGACTTTGAGGCAGCTAGTGGCGAGTCTCCGAAATCCTCAGTAAGACTGCATGTTACTCCGTGATTGATACATGCAGTGCATGGTTTCTTCTCATCGCACTGATAAATAGGGTTAGTGTTAGAAGGGTGATCCTGACGCCGGAGGACAATACCTTGACACGGCGCTTCTTGCATCTCTGGCAGCCTCTACGTGATTTCTTGTGACCTAAACGTAACGGCATTGTTGACCGCTCGGTCTCGGTCAGAGATGTTGGACGGGATACGGAATGTAGAAATAAATGGGAAATTTGCGGAAGCTAGATGGAATAAGCCGCGACTCGTATATCGTTTCTCCAAGGAAACCTTAGCCTGGTCAACTTTTGTTAACTTTACTCTTTCGAATGCCGGGATACCTCTCCCCTAAGAGGTGACTTACCTTTTGAGTCAGAAGGAAGGGCAGATGCTGAGAATAGCCAACCCCCAGCAGGTGTAAGATCTTACAGGTTCAGTAAAGTTTGAATGCATATAGCGACTGTGAAGGGAAAACACGGGGCTTCTGGGTAGTCAAAACTGGTGTCCTTAAGGGATGCACATCGCAAGCAATCGCAGTATCCGACATGCAATATATCCGGGTTATTTATCTCCGAACCCCCATGAGCCTCGATGACCCCGGCTGCGGAGCAGGCCGACGATCCGTAGCGTAGGTACGGATATAGTCCCCCTCCTGGTCCCTGCGGACCCCTGCACACGGATGTCAGGGGAATGAGTGCTAATCGTATACATTACTAAGGCGATGAGTCTACTTATGTTTACTTCAGAGTAAGGATTACTACTCTGGTAGCATGCCCTACTACAGCCACCCCGTTATCAAAAAGAGCTCCAGTGACGTATAAAGTATTTCAGTCCAACCCAATGCCACAGCCCTAATGGATGGCAGCACAGTCGAGTTAACAAAGACACGAGTTGTTCTGGATAGGATATCGATCTCCGTGAGAAGGCTTAGGCCATTTTTAGCGATCCAGGCCTTATTGCCGTCTCTAGATAAAGCAAAGTCGTCTGCGCCCTGAAGTGTCCCATTGCTGATGACGTCCACGTCCCCCGTGAGAGTTCCATGCAGAGTAGAGATTGGGACGAGCACAAACAGCCCCTGGTCGAGGTTGATGTAGAAAAGACTGCTTCCCAATGTGCGGATGTCGTTGGTAGCACCACCCAGTCCTCTGACCGTTGTTAATATGGTGGGGTGCCGGGATCAAATTCGCCCTGTCCAGCACGAACGTTGACTCTGATGAATTTGCCGGCGCTCGAGTCTAAGGCAAGGATGTGAGTCTTGTCGTTTTCTGCAAGACGGGTCAGGCCATTGAGAAGCTCGGCGTTGGGAAACTCTGGCTGGCAATGTCAAGACAGCCGGATGCTTGGCATTTCCAGATCCAGTGATAGTAAAGGACCTCATGTGAAAGGCTCTAAATTCCGTTCTCAGAGCTGCTCAATCTCGAAAGTTTGCATGTGATAACATAAAAAATGCCTTGTTTGAGCTTGACGATACTGAGTGTAGCGTTGCGTTGGGAATTCTTGCGACGGCGATGGGGTGGTATGTATTTTTCGTAGAGACTTAGAAGATGGTTAAAGATAGCACGGATGTTACAAGAACATCGACATTGTGCCGAACCGCGATATCCTCAAGGTTGATAGTATGCTCGATGGTGTCGACAATGGAGACAGACACGTCATTTGTGCGCGTTGGTGCGGCTGAAGAGACACTACATCATGAAAGAATGGGGAGAAGATGTAGGATGAGCATGGTATTATTGGAAATTACATACAGACACTGCGGCGGTAATCTTGTTAAGGTACTGATGGGTATTCACATAGAAGGCCCAGGTTTCCGAACCGAACTCGAGACCACGCCCGTCAAGCCAGACCGAGGTGACGTAATAGAAGACTTGTCGAGTCTGAGAATTCACAACAAGCCGAGGGCCTTTCGGAGCTTCCCTATTTACAATCCATCACACTCCCTGCTCTTGCTCCATAATATTGTTGGTGGCAAGACTCGGCGTGCTCTAACCGAGTGCCCTGGGTGGTGTGGCAAACCCGACAGAGAGCTAATGCGAGCAGCTTATCCCGCAACAGCTGGGATTTCAACAAGCCAATTATGGACCAGACAGATTGAAGATGGACTGCCGACGTGCCGGAATCCGAGTTCCAACGCCATCGGGCCACCAGACGAGACCACGACGTGTTACTCGGCAATGCTAATTGGTGCAGAACGGCTAGTTTTGCCGCTGCTAAAGAATCATCCACTTGCATTAGCGTCGGATACTGAGAGAAGCGCTAGAGCTAGAAAGGTAAGAGGCTCCTTTTATGACCGTGGAGTAGGGTTTCCAGTAGTCGATTGGTGCATCATCAACCGATTCCTTGAGACTCCTACATCCGTAAACTCCGTTGCAAAGTACCCGCCACGAGCGAAAGAAAGTATTGTTGTCGCCCTTACCAAGCAATCTGAGCATTATCATCTCTTATACAATAATTGTGCTATCACCGTTTTCTCGACCTTCTATTTCCCTACGAGCTATCGCGTGCTCCGATCATTCTATCTCATCCATCATAGCTGACCGCTACCTCGCTGTCCACCAAAACCAGGATGGGCCAGGCGGTGTTCGTCCTACCGCCACGCAAATCATCAACGACGAACGACTTGAAAGCAAGGTTGCTGGCCATAATGCATGACCTGGCACGTGGATTGTTGTTGTAGTCCACTGTGAGCTTTAATAATGCATTCAATGGAGAACGGCCGTAATCATAGCTGCCCGTCTCGCTACCATCAAGTATTCCCTTGAAGCCACTAAAGTGGCCTTGCTCCGATTCATAACGTTCGTTATGAACATCGCAATCCTCGGCAGAAGGATTCTGATAGTCATACCCGTTGTGTTGGGGTTGTTCATAATATCCATCGTCTTGAGAATAATCATATTGGCCATCGAAGTAGCCCCTGCACAATGTGTCAGTCGGGCCACGGTCGAGATAGTTCACTACTCACGGTGTATCATGCGGAGCGATGGAGTTGGAATAGATCTGGTATGGGTGGCCAAGGTTGACCATTATTTCCCTCTCAATGCCGGGACACCTTCTATATTTAGAAGAGAAACAAGGGGCCGACCTCCGTTAGTAAAAATGAGAGACAAAGATAAGACTGCATTTAATTTTAGATTCTCAATAGACAAAGCGACTCAGATCATGGAGAGCTTGCATAAGAAGAGGCTGTGCACTTCATACTAACCAAGATGTTGCAAGATGCCTGTCCACAATCAGGTAATCCCAGGGGTAGTGTCTCTGAGCCCAGCTCCACAAAACCCGCGTATTATGCGCCGAGTGGCTTTGCAATTCAACCCTATACACTCCGTGAGAGCCGTAGTCTAACTTGCGGAGTATCATACCCCTGGCTTTTTGCGGACTTTGTGGATCTGCCTGTACTCCGTAAAACACTATGTGGGTCCATTATACCTGTTTGATGCACGATACGCGTGTGTGGTGGAGCCGATCCTTGCTCTCTGCTTCTTACAACCCCACCTGATTTATTTCGAGAAATGCTCGTTGCACACGGGCTTCGAGTTCGGCCTACCACCTGAGTTTTACGGTGTTACGGTTGGATACGGAGCTGCTCAATGACGAGGAGCTGAAAGATTGTCGAGTGGGACATGTAGATTCCGGCTGCCCTGTCTCGGCGACTGACTGTCAGACCTGGTAGGCTACGGCTTAGCCTGGGCTTCGACTGAACAAGGCGCAGTTTACCAATTCTTTATCCTTTCAACTCGATTTCTAATAGATTCCACTTCAGATAATCCCCGGGCGCCAAATGTTAGCTTCTAATATTACCTCCTTAAGCCCCCATTATCTAATTCCATACACTTCTCGATATAACTCCACCAAGCTACGAACATAGATGTGACCCAATGATTCGAGCCGGTCGCGATTGGATAAAACAGCCAGCACCACCTCTGGTGTAAAACCAGGGCAGATAGAATTTTTTCAAGACAATGGTGCAATCTACAGCCCTCCCGCTTGAAGTGGTAGCTCTTAGCGAACTCACCAATCTCTCCTCCATTTCAGCAACTGTATCGTCGCCTCTCGCCCTCTGAGTTATACATTTTACTCGTTACGAATCTTGCAGGTGTCAAGCTGCTGAATAATAGCCTTCTATGCAGCAGCAGGTTTTCTATGGAATATTGCCGAGTTCGTTAGAGTTGTGAGTAAGGACGCCTCAAGAGGCATAAAGCCTGCCACGCATGCAGACGCAGATGCAATTCTTTCCGTGGAAGTATTTGCGTCGATAGGCCTTTAAATTGTGTCTACCGTTGATTCATCTAAAAAGGCTTCGTTGAAAATTCAGATGTTCGACGGCACGGGATCTCCCAGACTTTATGTGGGATTCTTGTTGTTTTGGGGTGAGTTGCAGCTGGCAGTGATCTTAGAAACGTGACGAGTCTAATATAATTATCCAGATTAATACACCTCGTTCTTACGAACCTCTGTCGAAGTTCGGAGCCGCAAGGAGATTGCACGAATCCAGTAGTACATCGTGGCTCATGTCATTGTCGCAACATCCAACAACGCCACATTCCCACATTTCGCTATTGTTTCTTGGCTTGAGCTCTGAACTCGAGGCAGTTACGCATGACTCATGCAGCCATTATGATGTATCTCATCATTAGGATCCCCAGTCTATGAAGCTCAATCAGAGTATCATTGCTGAACTTCCCAGGCCTGAACCTGTGGAGCTGCCCGCTCATACGAGATCTTAACACGTTCTAGCAAAGCAACACAATCTTTGCCTACAGCGCTCTGAGCCATATCAACTAATAGATTACTACACATCATTTTGTAACTACAAGTGGTCACTTTCATTTGTTCATGCGAGGCGGCCCTCGTTTCCAGGAAGCGCAGCTAAGGAAGGGTATGTGGAGAAAATGGAGCTCCTTCATCGTGTAACTGCAGCAGTCCGAGAAATGCAACATTGGCATGAGAAGTAAGTAATCATAATAATAATTCATTAACATTCAGGTTTTTCTTTTCCAGGGGGGGACACTTTTGGAAGCGACAGGCATCCCTTCTCCATTTATCAAGCACATAGTAGTCAACAATCTCATGATTAAATACTAAGCCAGTCTCGCCAGGGCGTGTCAATATGGGTTCAAGTTGGATCCAGCCCCTCCCTCTATACATTCTGATGACTTTTTCCAGATTTAGCGTAGGGATGAAACTCTTATGTTCAAGACAAGGAGATGTTTCAACTAGACCCATTGTCATGCTCACTCGCGTATTACAGGCGTTGCAATAACAAACGTCTTGAATTGTGCGACGAGGTAATGGCTACTGATGATTGTAAAAAGAAATTGCATGTCTAGTATTTTAAAAACTGAAAATTATTGTCTAAGTGAACTTCGCCTGTTTACGTTTAGCTTTGTCCAATCTATCTGTCATAAGCTTAAGGTCGGCAAGAAGGTCGGAAATAGAAGATCCCGGTTGGCATCAACATCATAGAGCTGTTCAAACAACAACGTAGCGTCAATCGAGCCGACTAGAGTTCTTATTGCTGGCATGATGGCTTTTCAATATGAGAGATGATGTGTGAGGGATGGAAAGAGTCAGGACTCAGCTTCTTGAGCCAACTACAGCTTATATATTCATACAGGTTTTAACTTTTTCAAGTTGAAAAGCTTAATATTTAGTCATCGTGGAAGCATAGAGTAGGAAATACTTGAATTGTGGATAAAACTGTGTTTTTTTGACCTTGTGCCGGCAACTTGCTCACCTTGAGGGAGCAGACAGAAGTTAGATTAGTTCAAACAACAACCTCAAGATGTGGAAACGCCGAGACAGTCCTGTCCCACCTTCGAATAATCCGGGTCGTCATCTAGGTTTGCTAGATTCAACGGGTCTAGGAAACCCTAGATGCCTTGTCTCTATGGCAAAAGGCATTTCCACTCAAAACCTCATTATTTTGCTACGCCAATCAGACCCCCTAGATGAATCCTCAGCCAAGAGGCAGATTTCAAGTTCAACTAAACAGCTTGGAGGCCCAAACGCCCGACAACAGATTGACAAGGCTCTGGAGAAATCGCGGCCTACTATCATGTCAATACACAGATTAGAGGCAGGCTCTTCCCGCTGAGACAGGCAGCCCATATCCCAAGATTTGACACGAACGTTGTCTCGCTAGGCCTTGTGATCCAAGCTGAATACAATTAGAAACGCGCAAGCGCCGCGTCTGTCCTCCCATGCACTAGGATATAAGTCTTTGGTATTTACTTTTCGGCGTATTAGTCTCTAATCAGTGTAACTGCCTTTGGGTGGAGTGACCCGTCCGCGCCCATCACATCTTATACCTAGGGCCCCTAAAAGGGGAAGGGGTTCACACCATGGTTCACCTCACAAGCTATTCAGGGGCGTCTTTCATTGCAGGGAGATCAGTCTCCGACTCACGTCATATAGAGTACACCTTGTTAACACGATGAAGAATACTAGAAAAACTTTCACTACTAAGTACAGTGGTAAGTTATTGAGTATGGACTTGTTTAATTTTTGATTTCGCCAAGATAATGGCTTGTGTTACTCTGCTATTATCGTTTCTAACGGCGTCTTTTGCTCCAACATTACGATTATTTTGTCGCCTCCAACTATGCACTTGGGGTGGCCATTCAATTTTCGCGAACCAGATTATTGACCAGGAACATCTCGCTAGGTATTTTATTCCAATTAAACATTCAACACATTCCTTGCATTATTTTCTCATCCACCCTTTGGAAATCATCATGACCCTAGCACCGTTCAAAGTCACCTACCCTAGATCATACCTCAGAGAGCTTTTGTTTTATGTCCCTGCTACTCCCAACTCAACCTTGTCAAACTCATAACGTTGAAATAGTGTGACAAAATGGCATCCATTGTCGTATATGATTGTTAGCGATTTTCGACTGGACTGGATATCAGTTGCGCATTACGCACGCACTATTTTATGCATTGGGGTGTCTCACTTCAGTTTGATTTGTCGGCCGGAATTTGAATTTTCCGTCGCCCCAGCGCTTGGCTGATAGGTGATGCTGCGTCTCACCTTTTTCACTCAGTTAGACGATATTTAGGGGATGAATGGTCAGATTGGCTGGCGGCACCAGAGTCATTAGTTTTGCATGCTTGATTCGAATGTGGAACAGAAATACTGAATGGATATCAAATGACACAATGTAATTTGACGTGGCTGTTAAACTATTTAACGGGCTTGAGTTACTAAAGGGACAGAGATGGAGCTGCAAATTTTGCTATTTTAAGCAAGAGATAAGCCTGGATTGATAGGGATGATTGGGCTAAAATCTAAAGGTTGACTTGTTTGTAGGCTAATAAACATAGAGGAACGGCATGAAAGATTTGACATAATGCACTCTGACTCCCCCCAATCTCACCAAGTAGCGAACTCCCTCCTCAGATTCGAAACCCTGATCTCTCCTTCGCATATGAACATGAAGGCCTTACTTTCAATGTTGGCGTGCTGGGTTGTAGTTCGAATACTGTCCATTGCTGTACGGGTTTGGGGAGTTCTGAGGGGCTGGAGATCGACTTTGGCGTTCTCTGTTCATCATAGCGTAACTGTCTGACTCAACATCACTATCAGAGACGACGAGACGTTTGTTTTGATTGGCGATGATCTCAGTCGGATGGTAAAGATTGAAGAGCGCAACAACAATGAACATCAGTGCCGCGTCAAAGACGTAAATGTACACTTCTGTGCTCTGAAGTGCGCCGTCCGAACCATTGATGTACTCGGCGATGCGGAAAACGGACCGAATCATAATGAAAACGCTCGCTGCGTATAGAACCAGGATGTATTTATTCCATGGAGCGACACTGGAGAGACTGCGAGGGGTCGGATTTGCAATAATGCGACGGTGGAAGACGATGGTGACAACCATGAAAAATCCAAAGAAGACGACTTGGATGCCGAGACCACCAATAATGATGTTTTCGCCCCGATCTTGATCATCTTTTGATTTAGCATTGGCCAACATGCCACCACCTACAATGGAAACATTAGAATACCTATGATTGAGCATTGGAGAGAACGGTTTGGGGGCTTAATTACCTCCTGACTGGGCCAAAAACGATATCACATCTCCCAATACAAAGACTTTTGTCAGCCACTGTGGCTTGATGAGTGAATAGTTGTCGGCGTCTAAAAGGCGAATAAGACGGCCCAGAACCATGTAGATGGAGGCTGCAAGAAGAGTCGGTCCAAGGAGCAGCAACAGGCTCTGGATTATATAGGGCATCGTAGTCCAGTCGGGGCTCTATGTCGCCGAGATAGCGCGTCCAACATATCCCACAGCTTCGACTACAAGCAACTTGTCAGTGTTTTTCTCCAATGCACCGCTTCTGCCAGAAAGCCTTACACACGCATCCAATCAAGAATGGTATCATGCACCAGGTTTTGGATCTTAGCTGCCAAACATGGAGGCCCGCCGATATAGCAAAAAGGACGACGAATATGGCTGCTGCGGCAAGAGACGGATCGTAGTGATAGAGTACGAATTTTTCGGTCGCCATTTTTGAATATTGACTGTCGGATGTTCTGTGCTGTTTGGATTTGCTGTGGTTTTTGTTGAAGGTGAGAATGCGAATTCTACTAGAGCAAGATGATGACAACTAAGCTGGGAGCCCATACTTATAGATGATACAGATCTATGCGTTGCGATCAGATCCATTGAAGATTTTGCATCTGCCGTATGAAGACATTGTTTACTTACCCAGCCCCAAAAGTGATGAGGATAATAATAGGGATCGACCCGTTAGCAAGCGCTAGCAAACGCTAGCTAGCAGGGCTGGGCGGTCGTGGCTTGCTCTATGCGTCATGCAAACAGAACACGCGTGTATGCTTGTATCGATGTAACGAGTACATCTCAACCAAACACGCGTGTTGAGCATATATCGGGGTTTTATTCTTGGGCTGATGAGACCATAGCCAATAAGATCTGTTCAATGCATCCCTTCAGTGAGCTGTGGCCAACCGCGAAATATCTGCACATTGTTTTGGTCGGACTCTGACACTCTGATGACGCGGACATGGGCAGAAGGGCCGAAGTTTTGTGAGGCTGAGGCCGTCGACTTGATCGTATTAGAAATTAGAGACTCGGCTTTCCGATGCACCGGTAAAGTCCCTACTCGACCGTTGCGTCTCCCCTGAAGCCTTCGACGCATGCACCTTAGACCCTGAATATCTCAACTACGTACGGCAGAATCCATGTCGTCCGGACCACCCGGGAGTAACGCTAGCATCTTGCATGGGAGAAAGACATCTGACACTAGTGGCTTTACGGAGAATTGTCGTGTTATCTCCATGCGCACTCACTCGTATTCAGCCCGGTACAAATCATATTATTGGTGCTTTGTGGCGTTCCGGAGAGAGCTATTTGGCCCATCTTGTACATGTCGCTTGGAGAGTCTCCATCTGGCCGTTGACGTCCTATAAGTCTGGCGACTTCATATGTAAATCACACCGGACTCACGCAGACTCAGCAATCTTTGTCCGGTTACCTCACAAAGACCTTCTTTTTCTTCCACTCTACCATTGATTGCAGAACATGTCCCCCGACTTTCCACTAGATGCTGGAGACGCCACTTTACAGGATGAGTTCTCTCTACCCTCATTGCCTGCCTCACGTCCGCCTGCTGCATCTATCACCGCACAGCTTGCAAGCCGCTTTCATGGGTCATTGTTCGCCACCCGGATTTCCTCCAACGGGCTTGTAGTATTGAATACACATCAAGCGGCCCCCAGGAACTCTACAGCTGTGAAGGAAGATGCAACCCTACCAGAGGTGGTTGAGGTCGTGGACGGGGCGTTGGCTCGGTTGAGTCGGCTTTTTGAGAATCAGACATTCCTCTTTTTGTACGCCGCACCCGAGCGAGGAAGATGATTACACTGCAAGACACTGGCTAATATGAGACAGAGGGGAGTCAGGCTCCGGAAAGTCGACGTTTCGTTCTCAGGTTCTAGAGACGATTCTCAAAAGATCACAAAATCGACTGTCAACTATCGCCTCTTTGACAACCTCCGTGTTCGATTCCCTGACAACTGCACGAACTGAGACAGCCCTACTACCCTCCAAATCCGACTTCCTTTATCAACTCCAATTCGATACCTCAAAAACTGAGCCCGTTCTAGTTGGCGGCGCTTTTGTGAACCACTTTCTCCAACGAAGGCGAATAACGCACATCCCTAATAACGAGGGAAGCTATCGGATTCTACACTACTTGGTTGCAGGAGCAAGTGATGCAGAGGCAGCTCATTACGGTTTCAAAAATCGCCAGGGGTCAATGAATCGATGGAAGCTCCTGGGCCCATCCGCTCGCCTTCGGAAGAACCCTCGAGATGTGGAGTGTTTTCACATTTTCAAACGCGCCTTGTGGGAAATGAACTTTCAACAAAGCGAGATTGTACGCATCTGCGAGCTTTTGGCCGTTGTCCTCCACCTTAGACAACTCGAATTCCAGCAGTCTGCAGCTCTCGAGAGGGAGGATCCTAACGATGTCATTCACTATGAAGACTCTGTGAACTTGGTTACAGTACAGAATCCGGATACTCTCAATCTAATTTCTACTCTGCTCGGCGTTCAAACTGCTCACCTTGAGGCACTCATTGCGACCCAGGCGAAAACGGTGGGCACCGAGGCAATCACCATCGCGTTGAGTCCTCCGAAGGCTCAGGCAAACGCAGCAAGTCTTGCTAGCATGTTTTATGCATTAACCACACGCCACATTATCGACAGGATGAACCAAGAGACTTGTGCACCGGATGGTTCCAGTATCAACACCATATCTTTCGTCGACTTTTCTGGCTTTCTTCATCAGCCATCTACGGGGTCGACGTTGGACCAACTGCTTCGCAATTCATCAGCCGAATTCATGTACAACCTTTCCCTACATGCCGTGAAACAGAAGGTAGATGTCCTTCAGGCAGAGGAGATCGTCACCGTGGCCACAGAGTACTTTGACAATTCTGATGCCGTCAAGGATTTATTGAACTCTCACATGGGGCTATTGAGCATCTTAGAGGAGCGATGGCGAAATGCCTGCACTGAAACTTGGCTTTTACAACGCATGCGAAACCGCTTCGAGGGACAGAGCTCTGCTATTCGTGTCAAGTCTTCTATCAGTGGCCTGCCTCTTGGGGACTTTCACAAACGCGATACCACAGCTCATTTTACCGTGCAGCACTTCGCAGGGGAGGTTGAATATTCAATCAGAGGGTTGATGAACGAGGAGTGGGATGCGACATGGGACGAATTTGGCGACTTTTTCAAGTATTCGAAGAACGGGTTCGTGGCCTCTCTATTCCGACAGGAGGGTGTGCCGGACGCCTGGTCCTCCCAGAACTCGACAAGGGCCAGAGACTCTTACGTGACCTCTCCAGCAGCCCATGAGATAAATCCAACCTCCTACTCAGTCGATACCTCACCATCCTCAGAGACAGGATCTCGACTTGGTGTCTTGGCAGACGATGCCAGGGACTTGGAAGATACTGGCAGAGGCCCCATTCCTCGGCACACTTTACCGTGCTTTTTGACGATGCTAAGAGACGCGTCCAAGTCGGTCAAGTGTCCCAATACAAATCTGTATCTCATGTTTTCCCTCAACTCTAACGACCGCCGCATCCCGGGGCAGTTCAGCACTCCATCCGTCAGAGCCCAAGTACAGGCGCTTGGCATCCCCGAGATTATCGACGGCGCTCGATCGGTCGACTTTAACATAGCTGTACCATTTGGCCGGTACATCGCTTCGGCAGGCTTGGACGTTGGGCCAGCTGGAACTGAACTAGAGACTGTGGTGTCAATCTTTCGAGGAAAACGATGGCCAAAAAATGAGGCTGTGATTGGCTCCACCAGCGTGCTGATGAGTGAGAGGCGCTGGATGGAGCTGGAAAAATTGGGCGACGGCACTACCGCCCCATTACGAGTTGATCCACACTCGAGAATCAGCCGTGGTTTCACTCATCCTGAGCTGGTTAACTCGAGCAGCGAGCGACTGCTTTCTGTAACGGCCAATGGATACGGGGATGGGAACCAAGCGAGTGGCTTGGGTGCTGACAACCCTATCCCTAGCTCTGAAAATGAGGCTTCCACCGTCGGCACTAACGACAGTCTTCGAACTAGCCAAGATCGAGAGGCGACGATATCACAGGGGATCAGACAACAGAAAATAGACGTGGAGGCGTCCAAGAAGGAGGGTTCGGGTCGTCGATTTTGGATCTTCATGGTCTACGCCTTCACCTTTTTCATCCCGGACCTGTTCATCCGTCGTTTGGGAGGCATGTCGAACAAGGATGTCAGGATGGCATGGAGAGAAAAGCTGGCCATAAACATCATCATCTGGTCCAGTTGCGCCATCGCTATTTTCTTCGTCATGTTTGTCCCGCTGCTCATCTGCCCAAAGCAACACGTCCTAAACGCCAAAGAATTGTTGTCTCACAATGGTAAAAAGGGCAGCAAAGGCTCCTACGTTGCTATTCGCGGAGAGGTGTTCGATCTGGCAGCTTTCCTACCCCATCATTACCCATATTACTTGGATCCTAAGCTGCTAACACAATATGCTGGATCGGACATATCTTCCCTATTCCCTGTCCAAGTCTCAGCTCTCTGCGCGGGAGTCAACGGCTCAGTGAGCGATGGTGTCACGCTAGACGACAAGCCCTACAACCTCACAGCATTGTCGTCAAGTGTCATTGACAGCCAGTACCAGTACGCCAAATACCATGATTTTCGTGCTTTCACCAATGATAGTCGACCCGATTGGTTCTCCGAGCAAATGAAGATGTTCCGCGCACGATACAGAAAGGGAGCTTTCGGGTACTCTCCCAAGTCCATCACAAAGCTCGTCAAGAAGGACCACAAGGTCGTTGGAGTCCTACGAGGCCGCGTGTATGATCTCACAGTGTACATGTCAGGAGGGCGTCACCAGTGAGTACGCTTCGGCTCCCTGTACAAAAACTTAGGCTCACTGTTCAATTACCCAATTAGGAATAGTCATACAGGGATACTGACCGCCTGCCGAATAAGGGACAGCTTCAGCTCCAAATTAGGGAAGGTCAATTCATCATATTATATCCTTGATTGAAGCTCTCAACGATGCATTGCTCGTACGGAAGGAGCCTACCCCCCCCCCCCCTTAACCTAATGTCTCTGACGTTTTGGCTGACTCTCCTTATAGCCCTCTATAACTATAGTATCTGACTGTAACGCAGAGTGCTGCGAGAAAGACCCAGGACTGTTAGTCTCAATAGAAGGAAGTAAGTCCCCTACGGGAGGCCAACTTCTGGGCAGAGGGAAAAAACGAGCATACTCTCTTGAGCCGTCATGAGGACCTTGCTGAGATGACTGTGGGGAACCAAAGCACTCAAATCCTGAGGGCAGCCTCTCCATCTCAATCTGTGATGCAGCTGACCGCTGGATAGTCCGAGATTGTATATTTGCTTGTAAGATAACAGGCTGTTGCATTGTAGCTGCTGGCTTGGTGGTGATGGCAGAAAGCTGAAAAGGGAAAGGACAGCGGGTACATATACTTTGGTGTGTAGTACATACAAATATGGGGTATCTTAAGTCCAGTATTATTATTGGCGCCGATCCTTGCCTCCTTAGGCTAGGCGCACAGTGAGCCTAAGTTTTTGGACAGTGAGCCGAAGGGTACTCGTCACCAGTACACGAAAACGGGAAAGCTAAAGCACGACGATCCAAACGCCGTCAATTTCATGCATCAACTGGTTTTGGACGTCTTCCAACAGGGCTCGGGAGGGGATATCACCAAGGCGTGGGACTCTCTTGGTCTCGACATGGAGCTCAAGAGTCGAATGGAAGTCTGTCTAGACAATCTATTCTACGTCGGGGATTTGGATACAAGACAATCTACAAAGTGTCAGTTTGCGGACTATCTTCCGTTGGTAGTCTCTATCCTCCTTTGCAGTGTTATTGCATTCAAGTTCGTCGCTTCCATGCAGCTAGCTGCGAAGAACACCCCTGAAAAGGCAGAGAAGTTCATCATTTGTCAAATACCAGCGTACACGGAAGATGAAGAATCGCTACGACGAGCCATCGACTCTGTTACACGCATGAAATACGACGACAAGCGCAAACTACTCGTTGTTATCTGCGATGGCATGGTCGTTGGGGAAGGGAATGACCGGTCTACACCTCGGATTGTCCTGGATATTCTTGGTGTTCCTGAGCGCGCATCTCCAGAACCACTCAGTCTCGAATCCATCGGCCAAGGCTCTCAACAGCACAACATGGGTCAAATTTACTCGGGACTTTATGAGGTGTACGGCCATCTCGTGCCATTTCTGGTCATAGTTAAAGTAGGGAAGCCTTCGGAGGTTTCTCGACCCGGAAATCGCGGCAAGAGGGACTCACAAATGATCTTGATGCGTTTTCTCAACCGCGTGCATTACGGCCTGGCCATGTCTCCACTGGAGCTCGAGATCTACCACTCAATCCGCAATATCATTGGAGTCAACCCTGAAGCCTACGAATTCATACTCCAAATCGACGCGGACACCATCGTTTCCCAAGACTCTGCTACACGAATGGTATCCGCATTTACCAACGATATGCGTCTCATTGCTGTGTGCGGCGAGACTGGATTGAGTAATGCAAAGTCTACAGTGGTAACCATGATTCAAGTGTATGAGTACTTCATCTCGCACAATCTCAGCAAGGCATTTGAGTCGCTTTTCGGCTGTGTGACTTGTCTTCCAGGCTGTTTCTCCATGTACCGCATCTTCGCGCCACAAACAGGCAAACCGCTTTTCGTTTCTCACAACATCGTGGAATCTTATGCTACTGTCAAAGTGGATACGCTTCACATGAAGAATCTCTTGTCTCTGGGGGAAGACCGTTACCTGACGACACTCCTTCTCAAGCACCATGGCAAATACAAGATGAAATTTCTTCCCTCAGCTCGTGCGTGGACTATTGCGCCAGAAACCTGGGAGGTGTTTCTATCACAGCGCCGCCGCTGGATCAACTCAACCGTGCATAACCTGATTGAGTTGCTATCAATTAACCAAATATGCGGTTTTTTCTTCTTCAGCATGCATTTCGTTGTCGTGGTTGACTTGATTACTACCGTCATTCAGCCAGTCGCCCTCGCTTACATCATCTACCTCATCGTACAAATCATCACCAAGCCAAGCATTCTCCCAATCATGGCGATTGTCATATTGGCAATCGTTTACGGCATTCAGGTCGTTGCTTTTGTGATATGACGCAAGTGGGAGATGGCTGGTTGGATGATCGTATACCTCGCAGCTCTGCCAATCTTTTCTATGTGTTTACCGCTGTACTCTTTTTGGTACATGGATGACTTTGACTGGGGAAATACTCGCATGGTGGCTGGTGAGAAGGACAAAAGAATTGTGGTCATCGACCATGATATTGAGCTAGAACCCATCCTACGAAAGACTTGGGAAGAGTATTGGTCCGAGTCGTGCGTATTTGAAGAAACTGCGACAAGCGGGACACATCGATTCTCCAATCTCGATCAGGCTGGTTCACTTCGTACTGGATAGAGCAGCTTCACTGCACGGAGAGGAAGGCGACCATGGGCTGGCAAAGCCCGCACCAATTTGTATCAGGGCGTTGTGACAAGGCTAGATTATGTAGAGGTTAGAGAGTCAGATTGTAATAGTAATATTGCGTCAATAACGGAGCAAGTCTTGGTATATTTTTTTGGCCCAATATAAAGGAACGATAGAGTAGTCCTAGAGAGTAAAACGGCGGCGAGTTTCTTCTAGTGTCGTACTTACACGATCATTTTCAACAAATATTGCCCTCCATCAACTTTGAGCAGCAGCCCATGCGGTATGAAATTAGTAGAATTCATCCACAATAAAGATCTGTACTTGAAAAGAAAAAAAGACTTAATAAATAGTCTCATTGTTCAATAAATATCCTTAAATTAAAGGTTTTATCTTAAATAAATAACAAGGTAAGAATAATAAACCAGTCTTAAAGCCCCAACCGCCACCTCTTCCATGTATTTTGTGAGAGGCGGCTCTGGCACTTTACACACCGGAGTCTTCCTGTTCAATAGTGTAGCTTTTCTTGAAGCTCACCGAATCCTCGCAGACGTCAGTTAATTGTGTCTATTCAACGCTGTCCTAGATCACTATGAGTTTCTGACCATTCTCTATGAAATGTCTATAGGTTATAACTCGCCCATACCAAGGTCGAGGACTGTAGTCTGTTGCATCTAGCAGATGGAAATGATCATATGTGCGAGAAGCTCTTGCTATTCTTCCTATCTAATAGAGGGTCTTTGAGGTCAGTCTTATAGATGAAGACAGTGATGATAACCTCGGATGACCTCGGACAGCCGAGAGGCTCTGGATCCTTTAGAGTCTTTAGCTTCAGCTAGCTATAGATAAAATCAAGGAAAAGCTAGGCTTAGGGCTTATCTGATGATAAGGCCGGTGATGAGGCAAGTGGCGATGGACGCTTATGATGACAGAAGGAAAGCTTCACTTCCGTCACAACCGCAGAAATCCGATATCCCGATACATGTGACACAATGCCACTCACCCTACTCTCCCATATCTTAGTCGAGGCATAGGCTTAGCTATTAAAGATACTCTTACCCTCGGCACGCTACTTAGTAACTCGCACAATACTCATATTCACCAAATAATAAGAGTTTCAAAGCCCGCATTCTAACAATTCTACAATCCTACAATACCATCTAACGCCTACGAGCCACTAGCATCATCACCTAGTCGCGATGGCATAGGACCTTTAACCATCTTGCTCGAGGGCCTGACTAGCATGCTCGGGATGCTGAATTCGCGGCATATAATATGGAGAAAACGGTTAGCAACTGCCTGTAGATTGACTCGGCCTTTAATCGCGAACTATTAGGACGGAATGCTAAAGCAGTTACGGCGGTTTAGTTTGAAAGGTTTGTAGCAAAGGGATTGTTCGATTAGCTGGAAATTAGACATGGGATCTCAGGCGGTCGCCAGTTACATAATCCATTTTGGATCACTGTTGTAACATGGATCTCTATGCAATGCCTCTAGATGTCCAGTCTATGGAGTGATTATCACTGATTCACCAGCAGCATAATGCTTCGCCGCGGTATCGAACGCCTCCTCCCAGTCATCTAGTCCAAACTTCCCAGCCCACGTCATGCCTCTCGTTTCCCCCAAAGGCAAAGCCCCCGTATAAACCATCGATATGAGACTTTCTGCTTGCTCATGCGAGCAATTCCACGTCGCCTTTACCATGAGAGCTTTCCATACAATCGCACCATACGGGATGACAACCTCATCCCCCAAGCCGCCCATCAAACTGACCCGGCCGCCGTGCCGCAAAGCTTTCATACAGCTGCGAAGGTGGGTAGAGCCAGCAGCCATGGGCGACGACAGGTCCAGGCATGCGTCGATGGGCAGACCCTGGCTGGCGGCGATGAGTGCTTTGTAGTCTTCCTCGACATTATTCGTGATGCAGACTGTCGCCACACGTTTTGGGTCGAGGGCAGCGAGTCTTTCAAGAGTATCGTGATTACGTCCCATGGCAATAACACGCGCACCCATAGCTAAGGCAACATGCACGGCTGCTCCGCCATGCTTGCCCGTTGCCGGTGTAATAATCACCGTCTCGCCAGGCCGCAAGTTGATGTCGCTCAGCCCACCAACCGGCACTATCATGGCGAAAATATGTGCGAGGTCGTGGATTTTGTACCCCAGCTGGCGGATTCTTGGCTCATTGATGGCCAAGCAATTCTCCAACAGCACCTTGGCAAACTCGGCAAACGTCGAGTCCGCCCAGTGGCTAGAGACCTTACGGCTCTCCTCTGTGATTCCTGCCAACTGTCTGGAGGCGTAGATCACGTTAGGGCTGTCGCGGCCGCGAATAGTTGGGTCGAAGAAGACCAGCTGACCTGGGGATAACGTTGCGGCGTCTGGGCCGATCTCGATAATTCGCCCCAGGGCTGTTCCTCCGGGGACGAATGGCGTGGGAAGATTGTATCCCGGACGCTTGCCGCTGTATACTTCTCCAGAGTACGGTTGGACGGCGGCTGCGAGAACGCGGATGATGGCGCTCCCCGGTTCTCCCCGAGGTCTTAAGCGTGTCTCGACCACGGGAGGTTGCTCCGTGCTGGTAAGCTTCAGCACTTTGTGCATTTCCGGGAATATCGAAGAAGCCATAGTTATAACGTTAACTCCTTTGACGTTGGAATGTTGTAAGGTGAGAGAATATGATGGAAAACTAGTCGCAGGAAGATACTTGAGCTGCCGAACGCCACACTGAAAGATTCCTAGGGACAAGAGACGTGATGTTTAAAGACTATAGTATACAAGAACCGACAACCAATAGGAACTTTAGAGTACTTATAGTGATGAGTCGGTACTTGTATTGTCCCGGCTAGAGCAGCCTGACGACTAGACAGTTATCCCAGACGCTTCGAGGCGAGTTTGCGGACTAAGCGGACTTCATCGTGATAAATGGGTATCTGCATATTCCAAATATAGCTACTTTGAAAATATGCGCCAAGTTTGACTATAAGGCCAGGACAAAACCCATGGGAGCTGAGACAACTATCTTTCGCAGCCTGCCTACCACGGGAGTCGCGAATTTCCCGAGCCCGAAACTCCGCATCCTTCCTAAGAACGAACCCGATCCCGCGGAGAAACCACATGACTAAAACATAACTCACCGCCCCCGAGACCGGCGACTACCATACCGATACCGATACCAATACCGATACCGAGAAGCTGCCCTAAGCTCCAGGCTACTAGTCTAAGTGTTAGATGCACGGGTTGACCCCTGCGAGGCTCAAGTACTAGCCGTTGGCACACATTGCGCGGTATATTATCCAGACCGAAAGTCTGGACAGAGGCCGGAGGCCAGGATGCCCCACCCCGAAGCAGCGGTTCGCCTCTCAGTGACCCTGACCAACGCCGGGGGCCCCGGAGGCGCCGGAGGCCTTACCCAGCTCTCTCGAAGACTAGCTACAACTAACTACCTGAACAATTATGCGTTCCTCGACAATGACGAAGAGTCCGAGACGACGCCCGCGCGGCGCCCAGCAAACCCCCTCCAGATCGCTCAGGGTAATGTAGGCAAGAACTCACCAAAACGCACTGCCTTCCTACAGCTCTGCTGGGCAAAGCAGATAGACGCCATTGTGGTGCAGGAGCCATGGGTGAGCTTGGATGGCGAATCCAAACTAAACACTCACCTTGCCTACAACACATACATTCCGGTGGATAGCTGGGAGCAGGGTGGCGATCGATTCAATCCACTCACACCTACGGTGGACAAAATATCAATATGTGAACCGTGCGAGTATGCACGTACCATAACACAGACCGTGCCACCCCTGACTCAACTCAATCGACGCCCCAGATTGAATTGATTGCCACCTGGCTGGGAGGACGAGGACCTACACAAACTGAGGGTTAGTGGCTAGCTTCGCTGAGGGTTGGGTAGCGCTAGCGGCCTAAGCTGTGGGTAGGTCAATAAATTCATAATGATTTAATTGGCTCAAATTTTACCTTTTGTGGGCCCACCCCTCAGCTCAGCTATAAATTAATAGATTACGCCTGTAACGCTCCTTCCTTTCTTTTCCCCTTAGGGCCCTTCGTTAATATATTATTGTTAGAGGTTATAAGGCAGTGGAATAAAGTAATATAATAATAAAAGAAATATCCTAATAAAGGATATAATAGTAAAGGGTATAGTAAGATAAGAGGTAATAGTATAAGATAGTGTAATAATAGTGTATTGTGTAGTGTATGATGATATATATTAAGTCTGGAATTACCCAGAGGGTCTCAGCCTTTTTATAGACAATTTGCTCAAAATCCAGCTATTGTATTAAGACAATCTGTATACCATTGGAAAGCCCAAAATTCCAGCTTTCTTATGGTATTGCATTTGTCCTTATGGGTACTTTCCTAATTAAGTAATATTGATTCCAAATAGCGGATACTTTAAAATCAATTGATTTCAAAGCACGGATAGATTAATAAGCCGATTCGGGCTGATTAGTCATACAGTATTAATATTGTTATTAATACTGTATTTTAGTATATAATTATAAGATTTTTATTAGAATTTTTAAGCTATATTTTAAAGCTTAAAGCTTAAAGCTTAATCTTATAGAGAAGTTATAAAGTTATATATTTATAGACTTTAACAATTATTAATTACTAATTCTTTAAAGATTAATATATTATTGCCTACTACTTCTTCAGACCTTAATATATTATTGCTCTTCTTATTACAATTGATTAATAATCTATTATGCCTTATGTTAAAGGATTTTCCCTCGAGCAGTGTGCGGCATACTAGGAGTATATTAATAGCGAATCCGGACTTAATAGCGCTGGAACCAGAAAGCGCTGGGACTGTAAAGTTGCATTTTACCGTAATATAAATATTCTGTAATATATTAATAATATATTATTATCCTTCTAATATTATTTTAGGAATAGAGATATATTCTGGTTCCTTTAGGCGAGCTATACTGCTATATACTGACTACTAGTAAAGGTCTTTACTACCAGATAAGTAATCCATAATAAATTAATAATATATTACTGATCTTTACCCAGAATAATATATTTATTTATACCTTTAATCTTAAGGTTTATATTTATAGCTGCTATAATGCTGAGGTTAGTAAAATATACTGAGGAGTAAGCTTAATAGAGGAATTAATTACAGCTATAAGTAATATATTATTAATATATTGTGATTATCTTTTTACTAATTTTTTTTAGAATACTAAACTGTATATTTAGTCTATCTTAAGGGAAATTTACAGGACCTAACTATTCCTACCCTCTAGAAAGACTCTTAGGTAATTAATTATTAATATATTATAACCCTTTTACTAATTTTTATTTTAGATTTCTACTCCTACTATTCCTACTGTTACTATCTATAATATTAAGAATCTTAATATCCCTTATTATAAAACTGACGGCAAAAGCTATAAGAAAGGAGATATAAGTATTTCTATTTCTAGTCTACAATATATTATTAATATATTAATAGCCTTAAGTTAAAAAAATAAAGCTTAAAGCTGGAATTACTATAAAGAATAGCTGCTATACTTATAAGGAAAAGAGTCAGACTTTAAGTAAGGCTGTCAGTAAGTAATATCTTTATTTAGTTATTAATAATATATTAATAATATATTATAGTCTGCCCCCTACCTAAGGCCAGTAAGAACTATACCCTCTAGGTATTTTTCATTAATAAGCTTAAGATTATACTTATATCGGATAATAAGCCTAAGGAGGAAGATATTAAAGTTTAATTTCTTTAAGGGATCTTTTCTAATATATTAATAATATATTATTATATATATTAGTCTAGTATAGCTACTAGTTTTTTTTGCCTATTTCCAATTGAATCTTCTCTAATTCTATTACCTTTATCTATTTCTAATGCTGAATTATCTGTAATTAAAGTCTCTAATATTCTAAAAACCCACTCTCAGAAAGTTAACTGAAAGCTATTAGAATTAAAGCTATTTAAGCTGATACTGGCGCTAATATTGGAGCTAGAACTGAAGCTGGAACTGGAGCTGGCATTTAACTACTATAATTTAATAAGTATTTAATAATATATTATTAACTAATTATAATATACTGAGGGACTCCAAATAATAATATAGATCGGGCTGATTGTATAGATTAACCTCTTTAACCTCTAGGGTTAAGAGGGGATAAAGGGATAGAGGATCTACTACTTGGATATCTAGAGACCCCTCTTATTCCTAAAGGTAACTGACCACACTGGTTATCTTCTGGTTGAGAGCTAGGGGTAGAGGAACCAGGCCGGGATTCTATAATATATTAGTAATATATTGTGGAATAGATAAGAATATTATATATTTATGCTGATTATTCCGGCGGAAGCAGCCTATAACAGTAAGATCTTTATAGAATAGCTGTACACTAAGATTAGTATTGGTATATTATCGGGAAATCTTATTAAAGTTAAAAACTTTATTTCTAATTAATTATTTAGTAATTATTTAATAATTTATAAATTATTTATTTTATACTTTAATAACCTTTAGCAAACTGCTATATTGCCTACTTACTTAATAGGATTCCTTATGTAATTACTCTATATAATTAGTTAACCTCTTATAGCTATTCTATTATAAAAGAGTTATTTAGAAGCAACTAAAATATAAGCTGGCTATAATAACTGCCTCTTATTTATATTGAACCCAATAGGTGAGTGTAGGGTAGGCTGATAATAATATATTAGTAATACATTATAGATCTATTAAGGGATACTAACTGATTATTAATAGATAGTATATCTAAAAATAGATATCTCTGGATTTAGTATCTTTAAGAGATAGTATAGTTCGATATATTAAACCTATACCTCTAGTATAGTCTCTAAGCTTATTGTAAGTTTACTCTATTAATTAATTAGTAATTAATTATAATTATAAATATTAACTTACTGACTTCTTACTTAAAATGGATATAATAAAGACAAATATAGAAGATTGCTTAAATCTGCTATAGCTGATATATACTATTAACCTTATAATAGAGATACTCTTCTAAGCCTGAATATATTAGTAATTAATTGATAATATATTATAGATTTATTACCTTTAATATTAGTCTGGTCTTAATTAAGAGTAATACCTTAAATTCCCTTATTATGGAGATAGTACTACTTTAGCTGTATTGAAAACTCAGTAGTAATAAAGTTAAAAACCTTACTGTAAAGATTCCAATAGGCTTCAGCAGATTGAGAGTTAATAATAGCTTACAGAATAGAAATTGCTAAATAGATTAATAATATATTATTAATAGATTGTAGAATTAATATATACTCATCTTTACTTCTTAATTATATATTCCCCAGATAATCTTATAGTCGGTATTACTAGCAATATACTTATAATTTATATCGACTTAAAAGAAATAGAAGTTTAAATCTTTAAGAAGCTTAACTTACTTATAATAGAATATAATAATAAGAAGATTAACTCTATTATCTTTAAAGATCTGGATATACTGTAATATATTAGTAATATATTATTAATATATTAAGAATATTCTTATCTAATTGTTATTATTCTTATAATATATAAGATACTTATAATAGGCTTTAAGCTATAAGACTCCAAGAGGAAAGTGAATAGCCTGCTGGCTGCAGAAGAGATATTAAAGTCGGCTGATATTTGCTAGACTTAGATGGACTTAAGCTAGACTTCTGCTATTATAGCTTCTATAAAGATTCTTAATACCTAGCGAGTAAACCTATAGATCTTTAATTATTTAGTAATATATTATCAATAGATTAAGCTTATATACTTAATAAATCTGGTGTATATTTCCGTTGTGTAATTATCTTATATAGCTTAATAAGAATATTAAGAGGAACCTTTAATAGTAGTAGCAGTAGGTAGTTATAAATACTATAAGATATAATAAGAAGGTATAGAACAGTAGGATTATAAGAAATAAAGACTTTCTAAATAACTCTATATTATACTTATACTATCTTACTACAGCCAGAAGGAATATAAGAAATATCTATAATAGATTAATAATATATTGCTAATTGATTATTAATTTATATACTATATATCAGTCTCTACTGTATAGTTCGATTGACTGTACAGTAAGTATCTCTTAGTGGAGTTACCTCAGTCTTAAGCCTTAAGATAATATTCTTAATTAAGAATAAAATGTTATTAAATTAAGTAGGTATTATACTGTACTGATAGTTATTATTATATTGCTAATACTAATAGTAGATTTTTAAGATAAATTCTCTGTTAATTTACTAATAATATATTATTAATAGATTATAAATAGATTAAATAGTGAACTTATATAGGTCTTATCTTTAAAGTATATTAGCTGATATATAACAGTATATCCACTAGTTAACTTTCTGCAGCTTCAGTAATACTTATAGTCTATTTATATTACTTAAGCCTATTTAAAAGAGTCTTTATTAATAATATATTATTAATAGATTAAGTATAACTTATATAATAGTATCTCTCTTATTACTTCTTATATTTAGTTCTTATTAATACTATTTCTAAAGATTCTAATAGCTATTAGATACCTCAGAGTAATATTAATCTCTTAATCTAGAATTAAAATACTTATAAATCTTTACTTCTATATATTTATATTTATAGTATAAATAAGGAGTAGATTTAAGAAAGTATAAAGAGGTCTATTTTAAAGGTTAACTTTACTTAAGGAAGTATTGGAACTATAATATATTAATAAATTATTATTAATCTATTATAGATAGATATTCTTACTATTTTCTATAGTTTCTCCTTTATCTCTTGAGGTAAGAATTCAGTAAATACTATATATCTAACGCCAGTCTCTAATAATTTAGGCTAAATTGGAATAGTAGGTATATAATATATTTAAGATACTATAGTAATATTATCTCAAATAGTATTATAACCTAATCTTAAAGGGGCTGCTAAGACTAGAATTAGTTATTTTAGGGTAGCTGGTTTAAACTCTGGAGTTTCCTGAAAAAAGAATTAGCAATATATTAATAATATATTGTAGTAGATATACCTCATTAAATATACTACTTTCTGTATATTCTTATTCCTTCTGTAGCTAGTCTGAAGGGCTATTTTCCCTGGAGTTATTAGTATTCTATTTGAATATATTACTAGAGTTACTTATTGTGATAATATATAGATAATAGATTGTGGGAAAATAATATAGGATTAAGTTCGTACTGTAATATAATTCCAGTTACAGTAGGATAAATCCTATCTGTGGGGTGCTCTACAATTATGGCCTTCTAACCAATTAAATCGCTGTTCGCATCCCACAGCCAAGCGTTTTCCCGCCCCACTTTAAACCCTGCAAAATAGCCCACCCCTCAGCGAAGCTAGCTACTAACCCTCAGTTTATGTACATCCACCTGGGAGGACTACAGCACACTACCTCGTGTGGCGACATACGTACAAAAAGTAAGACACCTAGACACAACGACGCCCTTGGGCGATGTCTACCGAGCGCCGCATGAGCTAACAAGCTACACAAGAAGGCTGCTACTCAACCTAAAAACTCGCCCAACTGTGTCACTGGCGGCGACTTCAACGCCTGGCATATGCTATGGGAACCAAATATCTGCCACAGCCATAACGCCGGTTGCGACATTGCGAGATGGGCAGCAACACACTCACTGGCATACGTCGGAGAGGCGGGGAACCCTACCCACTCTGCTGGCCACGTACTCGATCTGACCTTCTCAAACATCCCCTTTGCCACTGCTGAAGTAGATGACACCCTCCATGTAGGGGCAGACCCATTCCAACCCCGCCATCATCCATCACATCTCACATCGTCTCATACAAAAAGGAAGAGGGGCGCTTCAAGAGACAGGGAGTGCCAACCGAACCCGAATCTCTGAGATAAAGTGCCGTACAAGTCTATTTGCTATAGGAAACGTGGGGTTGTTGGTTCTTGTCGGTGTTGTCGAACCCCAATTTGCATCCCCTCCCCCATTTTGCCGTTTCTCCGCTGTCAAAGATGTCAAAGATTTCCTTCATGACAAGGGTCAAGGGGCCTTGTTCTTGCCAGGCGCCGGCAGTCCTGGATGAAGCTGCTGAGCCATTGATCGGCGGCGCAGGTTGGCGGGAGGGTGAGCCAGTGTTGGAAGTGATGGATACAGACGCTCCAGTCTCTGTGTGTGGGTACGTAAGGGCGTGCCCCCTCTCGCGTAGTATCTATATCTTACTCCTACAATCAACTCAACAACTTGAAACTCATGCCCTCTCTCTCGCTTGTCCACCTCTCACGCTGACAGCCAGGGAAGCTCCCAGAAGGCAGTGTCCGGCTGCCTACTCAATGGACTGTGGACTGTTGGTAGTACACGGGCTGATACGTATTCCACGGTTCGTGAGGCAGGTATGGTTCACTGACGGAGCCCTGACCATGCGGATGTTGGTGCGGTAGAAGAGTGTAACCGGCCTCTGCGGACTGTGGTTAGCGTCTCAGAATTTCGCTGCAACTACACCAAGCCATTGGGAGAGTGAATTGGGGAAATGCCTACTAGAGTCGTCGACGTCGTCGTAGTCCATCTTATTGGGGACGCTCCTTGCCTCCATCATGGGTGCGGGGTAGGGATGTCGGCCTGTGGGCCGTACTCGTCTGTGCTGGCGGTGGAGGCTGGGCTCCAAACGTTGGAGGGGACGGAAACCGGCACAGTGGAGGCCCAGGTCTCTGAGTTGTCGGGGAGGGTTGGCATCGCTGAGGATGGTAGGCGGGACGGCTGAGGCATCGCTCCCTGAGCTGGAGTATGAGTGCCCAAATGACTGCCTCATAGTCTCCTCGAGACAGAACATTTCCTCTTCCAAAGCCCTGCGATTGAACGGGTAATATCACTCATAGTACAACTCTGCAGCTGCAGTTGTGCGTATTTCAACCGTCTCTAAGTTGTACCGCGAGAATGCAGGCAACCCGTTATCTGGATTGATCCATCTTTTAAGTTTTAACTGCAGATATTTCAGGATCAGGGCTATTAAATGGCGAAGATATATCTCGAATTGGTCTTGAATTGAAAATGTTGTGATGTATTAAAGTAGCAGTGTCAGAATCATTGTGAGGTGTAAGTTGGCAGAAGTGGTCGATGTATGCATTTGGCGTAGTTAAATGAGGGGTAAAAGTTTGAATCAAAAGGAATTATCATTATAAACCAAGGTACCTAAATTTTAGTGGGCGTCACATACTAATTCTAGGTCACTCGAATTTTTTTCCCAATCGACGACTTTTTTCCTACTCAACGACCCCCTTGTATGAGGAACGAGTCACACGGGGGTGCCGCTTTTGAGGCCCCCCTAGTACGGTAGGTGGGTACTGCATGGTAGAGGCCGTTCACAAATTCCTTATATATTGACTGCAGTATTACACGATTCCAACATTTCGCAGCGTCACTGTTACTCGCGCCGATATTCCTACGTTGTGTCACTTTATGTACCGCGTTTAACCTGCGACGTATCTCGTTCGTGGAGTAATGGCAACGGCCATAGCTAAGTCGGATGTAACCTGCGCCGCAACGGAGATCCTCACAATGTCCCCACCGGCAGGCATAAGTTACCGTGAATTTCTCCAACCTTACATTAAAGCAGCTGGGGGTGTCCTTTGGAGTTAAGCGCAATCGCTTTGCGTAGGCACTGCTCTGTCGCGGACACAGATGAGTTCCTGGCCCGGTTCAATATCAGCTACGATGACCGGTGGAGGAACCTTGGCCTCCTTTGGGTTTACGTCGGGTTCAATGTAGTTGCAGCTCTGGCACTCTATTGGGTCTTCAGGTTGCCAAAGGCGAAGGGCACAAAACATGCGTAAGGAGAAAGACTGGATATTGGCTCACGGCGTATCCACATTCAAGTATAGGAGTTGTTGTACGTTCACAAGATAGAATGGGAGATATCGCCGCACACGATATATTGGATCGACTATGATATTGCCAGTGGTAACATTGTATTCAAACCCAAGCTACACTTCGCAAACTTAAGGGGGACCACCAGCAGGACCGTCGTAGTTCCAATAGCCATCGGTCTGGGCGCGGCATGTGCCAACGACACAGTAGTAGCCGCCGCCATCGTTGTTTGCGTTGGGTGAGAAAAGGACAAAACTATCTCCTACTGGACTATTGAGACAAGGGCCGTCATGGGCGTTTTGCACGGTGTCTTGTAAAGTCTTGTTAGTACACGATACATGAGGAACAGAGGAAGGGAACTCACAAGCAGTATGGGCAGTATTATACCAGATACACACGGTCTCTCCTGCATCAGCAGTACAGGAGTAAGTGTTGCCAGTAGTCCACCATAAGCTCACATCAAACCCTCCAGTAAGCCACTCCCAGAGCGTTGCCGATACACTGAAGCCAATAGTAACAGACTCAGATTCAGTTTCTCCCACGCTGCAAGAATCTGCTGCACCACAGTTGATAGTTTCCTGATAGGAGTTGGAGTCAGTCGAGATCTTTGGACCTGTATATAAATGACGCTCGTCGCCTGAGACTTGAGACTTACAGAGAGTTGCTCAAGATAGTAGTTCTGATGCGGGTTGCCTAGTAGAAGAGTCAGGGGTTTGAATATTTGCCAATTTTGGACATCAAACATACAGTCACCGACCAGTTTTGTAGTCTGGCCGGACACGCAAGTTCCACCCAGTCTCTTGTCTAGGCTTTTATTGTCTTCAGAACGTGGCTCCACGAGACCAAGGCCTCGAGTAGTCTTCTTGCCGTCACCCTTGTCACGGCCCTCGATGGTCCGGAACTCTGCGTGAGACCTAGAGTTCTCAAAGCAGTACGAACTATTGCCCTGCGTGGCACTGGTTGACTCCCATTCGAAGCCGGAACACTGAAGCCAGGCGTAGTTCTCGTTGAATGTTCTGGAGCACTCAGGGCCACCTGAGTGGTGGGTTTTGGAATGAACTTTGTAGGTGTCGTCGCCAACGGTGAAGTTACCGCTTCCGTTGTCATCGACGTCTGAGAAATCAATGGGGTTGTCGGCCTTGAGGACGCTGCCGCATGTTTCTGCGATCAAAGTTCCCTTCTCCCTGTAATACGCGACGAATCTAGACGATTTTTTTCCCACCCATATATATGACTACTCGCTGCTTTTAATCAGAGCCTTTCAGTTGCACCGCTACATTTGCTTACACTAACTCTGCCAACTATGTCTGTGCCACAGCGGACTGGGAATTACTTTGCCTCTGATATGGGTATACGAAAACAGCTCTTAAGGTGGTCTGAAATAGCTGCCTTATGCTCTTATTTAGACTTTAGTCTCTCTCTCCCTCTTAGATTACTTCTTCTTCTATTGTTATTCTCTCTACTGTTATTTCTCTATTAATTCAGTTACAGACCCATAGTGTATTATCCTTAATAATTTATTAGAGGTTAAACTGGATATAATAATAGGTATATATAGTTCTTATTGATACAGCTAATAGTCTCATTGTCACGTTGTCTGTGGGCGTCACATTCAGTTGGTCGATTTATAACTACTGGGAGTTTGAGTCTTTAGAAACCCTTATATTCCAGCCTACGCCCAAGTATATTGATGACAGTATTAAGGACAATAAAGTTGCCGCATTCTTAGATAAATAAAGGCCTTTCAGATCGTCCAAGCTCTTCATTATTATCGGTTTAATTATTACTCAAGGTGCCAATACAATAAGTTCGGATGTGATAAGAAAAGGTATAGGAGGTGGCACTACCGCATAAGTGACTCAAACACAAGCAGAAAGGAAATATGGCTTCTAATTCAGAACAGTAGACTCACTACAGTCACACAAGTTAGCTTGGGTATAAACCACTCTTTGGATATTAGGTCAATAGCTAGATAAAGCCAAAGACCCCGAATCATCCGGAGAGTCTCGGCTGTCCGAGGTCATCCGAGGTCATCATCATTTTCTTCGTCTATAAGACCGACCCAAAGACCCTCACTAGATAGGAAGAATATCAAAAGCTTCTCTCACATATGATCATTTCCATCTGCTAGATGCAACAGCTACACTTAACTTAGAACTGTTTGACCAGACCTATCGACACAGTACCCCTTCGAACCATCTCTTCGATCGCTTCCGTTATGCTAAGACACCTCTCGAGCTGCCAATAGGACTTACCCGGGGGATCCGAGTACACCAAGAGAGAACCCTTCTCTTGAACTGAGAAGTCGGCCAGCATGGTCTTACATAATCGCGTTTGCCCACCGTCCCGCTCCTGACTGATTTCAACTAGCGCCCACTATGGACTATATTGGAAACCCTAGGTGAGAAGTGTGGACTTGCCGCTTTTATGACGCAGGTCTCATCGCTTGCACTTCTACCTAGACAGCTCTTTTACAAGCCAGCGTTGTCCATTTTCCTCTTGTCATCGGTATGATGGAATGGGTCCACAGCTGTCTCCTTGAACTTTCTGGCGCTAACACCTTGCTGGAAGAGAACATCCAGCTCTCCATAGGTTCGACCCTTCGGCTCGGGAAGGCGGAAGTAAGCCCAGACAACACACAAAAAGCAGAAGCATGCCCAAAAGAAACCGGCCTTTCCCCGCCAATTCCACGCGGTGGGATTGAGCATATAGGGAATGATGACTCCGTTGACGATACTGAAAATATTGTAAAGATTGCGAGAAAGGACGATGGTTTTGGCGCGCAGACGGGTTGATGATAGCTCCGATACGAGGGAATAGCATACGGGTCCCACTGTTGAGTCGTAAAAGAAAGTATACACCAAAAGGAGGGAGCCTGTAGCCCATGAAGCGGCTGTGTTATGATTCCCGGCCAGTGAAACGAAGCCGATGGCCAGCAAGACTACATTCAAGATGGCCAGACCTCCAACATAAAGGGCCCGACGTCCAAAGTGTGTCATAAGAACCCAGGAGAACAGCGTGCCGGAGAAGCCGATGGCATATTGGCCAAGTGACATGTTGAAGGCGTTCTTTCCGGGCAAACCGGCCTGGGTATAAAAATACGTCGAGTACCCCATAAGACCCGCACCGCAGAGGTTCTGGGCAGCCCATGTTAAGCAGACGATCTCAGTACGGCGAAGATCGACGCCTTTGAAGCAGTCGAAATAAGTAGTACCTGCTTCAAGCTCTTTTTCAAGCTCATTGGTATGGACCATCATTGCCACAGTCTCATCGGCGTTGAAATCAGTGTCCGACTTGCTGGTCAACCGTTTCAGGGCAGCCACAGCGTCCTCTTCGCGTCCTTGGCGCACAAGCCACCAGGGGCTCTCCGGAGCCAAGAAGACCCCGATGATGATAGGAATTGGCCACAACCACTGGACTGCAAACGGAATGCGATATGCCCATTGATCTGATCTGGTGACGAGGCCGCGAAGGACTCCAGATCCGACAAGTTGGCCCATGACCCAACAGAGGTTGACGTATGTTGTCAGGTAACATCGCAATACCACGGGACAGACTTCAGAGGCGTATGTAACAGTCAAGATCTGGAAGACGCCTAGGGGAATGCCCATTAAGACCTCGCCAACAAGAAGAGTTGGAAGGTTCGGGGCGAAGAAAAGGACGAAAATGAAGCCGGTGACCGCGGTGAGCGCCGCCAACATTGTCTTACGGTACCCGAGACGCTCGGAAACAATGCCAGTAATGAACAATCCAATGATCTGACCGACGTTCATGGCGTTCGACAGACCGGCTTGCCACGAAGCAGTCAATTGATAGGTTCCATCGGCTTGCAGCTCTCCGTACTTCTTGTTGAAAGGCTCCATGGCGTAAAACGAGCCCATGAGAACGACGTCGTAGCCTTCCATAACAATGGCTGTAGACAAAAGAATCGACCATCCGATAGCCTTGGGATAGAGTTTGATGGCCTTCCAAAGAGACATTGAATGCTCCTTCGCGGTTGCAACTTGGGCATCATGAATCGTCCCGACGAAGTTGTCCTGGTCGGCTGGGTAGAGGGCAGGTGCTTCCACAGCGACGACAGACCCCTTCCCCGAGTCAACAGTCTTCAATGGTGATGGCATTCTTAGCTGTGTTTAACAAAGTTCGCCAAGAGGAAAAAGAATAACCGAGTGAATGTGCCCCGATCGGTGATGGCAGTGAAGTGTTTCGAGGATAGTCAAAGGAGAACTGGGACAACCTCCTTATATGTAGCTCTCCAGTTGAGTCAGACCAGGTTACTATAGCATCGTTCCCCTGGACCTCGATTTCTTGGGGTAACTGGCCAGAAGGTGGCTCGGCTGTCTCAGAGGGCCAGAACTCTCAACCAGTTGACTATTGAAGAATGCGCCGGTTGAGCCACAATCCGGGGTTGCTCGAACTCTCTCCCCGCAACCCCCAGCAAATAGCCCGGGCTTTCCTCAATGAGGTTAAAGCGCAGAAGCCATTGACTTTGGTTCGTCACCCTCCGGCCCTTTACCATAAATGGTTACTCCGTAGGTGCGCTGACGTTTTGCAAGACACTGGCATATGCCAAAAATAGAGTTGGGGGATTTAGACTGCTTTTCGGTGAATTACTCATTATGGCTAGTGTGAATCGTAAATTTTTAAAGCCTTGAACTCCAATGTGTGCAAAACCTGCTTCATGTACGTGACCTTGACCGTTCTCATCAATAGTGTTGTGCCCGTCGTTTTGTGGCCGGCAGGCTTTCCTGCCCCTCTGTTTGGCCCTATCGGGCCTGGCTGCCCTGCTAGGCTTCGGTCATTTACCGAGTACAGAATGGTTAGTTGTCGTCATCGGACCGACATTGGCGCTAAATTAGTTAGATCATCACATAGTCACATGATTCATTGCGGGGAAGCCTGCAGGGTTACAGAGCTGGGCTTGATTTGGTTTGGGCAAACTCAAACTCTTCATTCCGCCCATGGGACGCCCCTGAGAGAACTCCGCATCACCGGGCAGTTTCCCTTTATATCTATAGTGACCATTGTTCCAGGAACCAGGTACCACTCCTCATACTGTTGACTCTTTTCGTCCCATAGTTTGGCCCCTCAATATTACAACGCCGCAATCAATATCGGTTGATTACCCCAATCAGCAGATTGCATGCCGGAGACACCTTGAGCTTCGGCCTCGTTGCGAGAAATCCCCACTTCCGATGCTCTCTTTCAAGCTGTACCATCCCAAACTCGGCTCACCACTGCAGCCGGCTCCAGGGCCGGCATGTGACCAATGTCGCCGGAAAAAAGCGAGGTGTAACCGTCAACAGCCGTGTGAAATGTGCAGGAGAAGTCGAATAACCTGCTCATACACTGCTGTTCCGAAAGTCAGAGGGCGCAGGCCCCGTAATGCCACCTGGGCGGCACCACCTGGCTCGCCTAGTTCTGCGACAACACCCGATATGCCCCGTGATACCAATGAACCTACGCCGGCAACAAGCCCCGAGTCGATTGTCCCCTCCCAGGAACTCGCCAATGATTTGGGAATGCCTTCTATGCTAGTAATGGATCCGGACGTATTGAAAGGTTGCAACACATCGCGGAGTTCTCGCGAGATAGACGCATCATCGGACAGTACCAGCCCCATCACTCTACAACAGTATGAGATCATTGAATCATACCTAACCGAGAACGTCTCCCATTCGAAATACCCTCAAGCTGGAAAAGATGCGGGAGCGTGGACAAGCAACGATGGGACACAAGATTTATGTCAACCTCTCTCCTTTATGCTTCAACGTTCGGTTTTCGTCCCCTATGTACGGATTTTCCTGCAGCGTCTGTACCCTGTGTTCCCTGTTGTTGACCGAGAAGCTCTGTTGCAATTGTTGAGGCCAGAAGAGCAGGAAGAGGAACCAATATCCGTGGGGTTGTACGCATTCCTCGCTGCGCTTTCAGCAGCAGTTATTGTGCAGCTGAATGCCGCAGATCTGGGGGCTTTTGCGACAGACATACCAGAGCTTGATGGTCATGGTGATCTACAATGGGTTCTCAACCCGCAACCAGCTTTCTCAGCCCAGTTCTTCGTCGCTCAGTGTATGCAGGCCCGCCAACAACAAGAGTTTATTGAGGATCCCGATGAGTGGACGATTCTTACGTCCTTCTTCCTATTTGCGTACCATGGAAACATGGCTCTGAGTCGATCTGCCTGGTACTATCTTCGAGAGGCCATAGGATTCGTCCAAGCTTTGCGGCTAGATGAAGCAAATGCCTACAAGGGTCTTCGTGCGGAAATAGAGCAACGCCGCAAACGGCTCTTCTGGCTCCTCTTTATTACCGAAAGGTGAGTCGAGACTTAGATTTGTTATCAATGTGCAATTACCACGGCACGGCTGACTGAAGCTTCCACAGGGCATATGCTATCCAGCATCGGCGTAGAACAGTCTTGAAACCAACCATCGATCTCCCCCGCGTATTCGAGTCCGGAGACCCGAAATTGGCATATGGTTTCGTAACACTGGCCAAGGTATTCGCCACAGTCGATGAAGTGTTCATTGCCGCATGGGCGAATCAGCCTGTACTGGGCGGCGTTGGCATACCACAACAAACTAGCCAGTCTATAGCCAAGCTTCTCAAGCACGATGATGTCTCAGGCGTGCTTTCAGTTTCCGAGATTGATGAGACGCAACGTTTGGATATCCTGGCTACACAGCATTGGCTCCGCATACTTGCTTGCCGGTTGCAAAGGGAGCTTTCACCAGAGCCCACCTTAATCAAAGATAAGTACGAGGGGTTTCTGCAGAACGACCTTACGTCCAATACCCGTCGTGTTCTTGATACATCTAGGAGCTTACTACATGTTATCACCTCCGCTACTCCAACGTCGCTCGAGCCTCACGGGATTGGTATGGTATGCACTACGTCCTATATGGCCTCAACCTCACCACTGCTGAGATAACTGGTCGCTGACTCCATCTTGCTATTGTAGGAGCAAAAAATATCTGACGTTGCTAATTGCCTATGCGACATACTAGCGAGCTTAGACGTCGACGATTTTTACACGGGCTTTTTCTCAGCGCCGGATTATCTTCACAACTTTATGGTGTTCCTGGCTGGCTTCCGCAATCATGAGTCGCAGTATCTCCGGCCCTTGGCTCAGAGAGCAAGTACCGTGTTGGCAGCCAGGCTTCAGCCCATGGCATTCCCAGAGGTCACAGACGAAGAAAGACGCATGTCAGGAAGCGTGGATCTACAAAGGAGCGAGTGCATGAGTGAAGGTGCCAACCTTTAGTCATAATTTTGAAATGATTGCCCTGTTAAGTGCACATGGTGGAGTATGATCCTATCGAGATACGTGGACCCATAGAGTAAGCATAGATAATCTGTGGTGGTCTGGGTGCAAAGGAAGCTAGAAACTCAACACCCACCCGGCTACGCTGAGCTGTAGTTGGGTGACGGGTGTGTCCGCAAGGTCAAAAGGCTCCATATTCGTAATAGCTGACTCGTAACAAAGACAATGGTGACATGACTGAATTTTCCAGGATCGTGCGATCGCACGATCCTCTGGAAGGGGTCGTAAAGATGAAACAATTGTCAATTGATTGTGATGCATGAAGGCATGAACATGATAGCTACGGACATCCGTGCCCATCTCACTAGTTAAACCCCCCACGTACCGTTCATACCCGTTGATATTAAACCAATGGGCCCCTTGCGCTAGCGGAACTTCCTGTCGAAGGCAGCCCGCCTAGGCTCCTACTAAAAGCAAGCACGTACCAACACTGTCAGTCCCCAAAGGCTTACTATCCCTGACACAATAACCTTTCTAAAAAAAAAAAAAAATATCTCGCTTTGGTAATCCGGTTATTTTTCTCGTTAGAATCTCTTGGAGCATCGTTTCTCGGCTTGAGGGCGGTCCACCGAAGCCTCCAGACTAAGTCAGGGATACCACATTCCAAATTCGGTAATTGACCGTTGCCCCGATGTTAACAGTGGGGACGTGGGGGAGCTCGCTTAGATATATTTTGCGCAGGCATGAATGACCAGGCTATTGCCATACTTGAATGCGTCTCAAGCCGTCCTTTGGATCTCATGACCGTGCCTCGTCACTGGCTTGCCACCCTGCTGTGACACAACCGACTGTTTGCGCTATTCTTGTCCATCTTTTGAACTCCATCTTGGCACCGAACTAGACGTCATGCCTGCCGAGAGAGTTGCCGACTTGGCTAGGTGCCGAGCGCCTGTGCAGAACATGGGCAGAATTTGGTGGAAGGAGGCATCAGTTTACCAAATCTACCCTGCATCTTTCTGTGATTCGAATGGCGATGGAGTGGGAGATATCCCAGGCATTATTTCCAAACTGGATTATCTCAAGTCCTTGGGCACAGATGTTGTATGGCTCTGTCCTGGTGAGTTCTACAACATCCTTCATCGAAAAGCTCCCTCGTACGTCTGCCCCATTGCCGGCCACTAACATTTTGGAAAGTTTTTAAATCGCCTCAAATAGACATGGGATATGATATTGCGGACTATCGTGCTATTCATTCCCCCTACGGATCGCTCAAAGACGTTGAGACCCTCATTGCTGGCCTGCATAAGAGACGAATGAAGTTGGTCATGGATTTAGTGGTTAATCATACCTCAGACCAGGTACAACTACCCAGAACTAAGCCTTCATATGTCGTATCTAATACGCCCCCAACTAGCACGAGTGGTTTCGAGAATCGAGACAATCTGTGAACAGCGATAAACGAGATTGGTATATCTGGAGGAAGCCCATGCTTGACGAGCAAGGAAACCGACGTCCTCCAAACAACTGGGCGTCTATTTTTGGGGGTTAGTGTTCATAATATTCGGCTTTGAATAGGTTCTCACTAACCACAAATGAAATAGGTAGCGCTTGGTCTTACGACGAAGCAACTGGAGAATACTATCTACGCCTGTTCTGCAAGGAACAACCCGACCTGAACTGGGAGAATCCAGCGGTGATTCGGGAAGTCCATGAGATCATGAAGTTTTGGTTAGATAAAGGAGTAGATGGATTCAGGATGGATGTGATTAACCTCATTAGCAAGACGCCCAGGCTTCCGGATGCACCGATCAGCATGCCAGGTGAGCGCTTTCAACCCGCGCACCAATACTACGCCAATGGTCCACGCCTTCACGAGTTTTTGCGAGGCTTGCGGGAGATCCTGGATCGGTATGACGCTTTTGCCGTTGGAGAGATGCCTTGGGCCAAGAGTGAGGCGGATGTCATCGAATGTGTTGCCGCCCATCGAAAGGAGCTGAACATGATTTTTCAGTTCGATATGTGAGTAGCTCTACACCTTGACGCTCGAAGAAAAAGATGGTTAGTAAACAGGAAAGGAAGGGAGGTTGACTAACCTCGCTTGCCGAACAGTGTCGATATGGACAACGGCCCGGAAGGAAAATTCTCCCCCAACCCCTGGTCACTTCACACTTTGAAAGGCATTGTAGAGAAGTGGCAGACTCATATGCATGTCAACAACGGCTGGAATGCTCTGTTCTTAGAGAACCACGACCAGAGTCGGTCTGTGTCCCGATTTACCCCACACAGTCTGTCTAATCGGCCGTTTGCCGCGAAAATGCTTGCCACTTTCATCGGATTGCAGTCCGGGACTCTCTTCATCTACCAAGGGCAAGAACTAGGAATGGCCAACTTGCCCCGGAGCTGGTCGATTGATGAGTATAAAGATGTGGAAACGCAGAATTTCTATCAAATGTTCGTCGCGGAAACCTTTCATCTGCACGGTTTCTTTTGCTAACCTACCACCCCACAGGGCTTTGGAGAAGTCTACCGGAGATGACATCGGCCTTGGAGTCTTTCTTGACCAGGTCCGTCTTAAAGCAAGAGACCATTCCCGCTCCCCTATTCAGGTGAGTTTATTCTGAATTAACTGCGGTCGCGATCTTCACTGAACTAGGTGTTATAGTGGAACTCAAAGCGCAACGCGGGCTTCAGCACTGGCGTTCCCTGGATGCGCGTCAATGACGATTACATGCAATGGAACGCCGAAGACCAGGTTACAGACCCCATGAGTGTCTTTTCTCACTGGCGCCGTGTGCTTGAGCTACGTCGCCAGCACTGGGCTGTGTTCATTTACGGGAAATTCGAAATGGTGGATCACGATCACCCGTCGGTTTTTTGCTACAAGCGGATTGGCAAGAGTGCTACTGCGGTGATTGTGACGAACTTTACGGATAGTCATCAGGAGTTGTCGGTCTCGATGAGACTAGCGGTGACTTTGCAAAGTGGCACGTTAGTTTTGGCCAACTACGAAACTCTCAACGAGCTCCGTGGCCAAACCTTGGCATTAAGACCGTTTGAGGCCTTTGTAGTGCTAGAGCAAGGAAGCAATGACTGACCGTAGTCAAAGAGCAAAGCTGGAGCTATATATAGCCAATGATATCAATTGACCAGCCCAGAGGCTAACGTTCTTGATTTCCTCAGTAAGTCTTAATACTTGTTTTTAAGCCGTTTGCTAGGGGTATGAATGCATCCGATGTGCGGCCTTAGCAAAGCTAAAGACTTTTCGTGGTCATTCTACCAGCTTCTCGTGAAAATTATGAACCCGGGACTTGTCCAAGGCAAGGCTGCATGGTGTCATCAGCGCTGAAACAACATGATCTAGCATCCATGTGATCTCAGCTCGGTCCCTGCATAAATACATGCGATACAAACCTCACAGGTCAAAGAAATGAAACATAAAACCACCGTTCTGACAAAGGAGCGGAATATTGGTGAGTCTCCTGCGTCCAACATAGGGGACCAGGAATGGCATATGATGTCGGCTGAGAGCTGTCAGCTGTATTCTGGTAGAAATCAGAGGGTCTCTTACTGGAGGATGATAGTTATGGAAGTAGATGTCGGATCATTTGCTCATACGCGCCTGGAACGCAACCAAAGTTCCAGGGTTCCAGAACCTCCCCCGGTAACTTCAATCTGACCACAGGCAACGAAGAACTGGGCCATACCATAGTTTGCAACGTTGTAGACACCTAGATGTTCAATACGTACCAGATAACTGCCATTGAGGACAGCTTTATGAACAGTAAACTCATGCTCAGTCAATCCTACAACCGCCGATTGTCGAGTCAGTGACAAAGAGCGTTCTGAGAAACCAGTGAACAGTTTCCATTGGATTGGAGATCATACCAAGATGGGGCCAGTTGACGGACCGGCGAGTGGAATCTGGGACCCATGAATTCATGGTGTGATCCTGCCTTGCGAGGGTGTCTCGTTTCCAACTGCTCAAGTATATGGTGCGAGCTCGGATTTGGGAAATACCTTGTTCGTGACGGCGTAGCGCATCAGTGCGCCACAAACCAACCATCCTGCAATACGGTCAATTACCAAGTCGAGATGTCCACTCGTGGTCATCCGGGTTTACTCATCGAACGCGCCCAAAATGCTCGTCGTGGTCTAACTGCTCCTTAGTGTTCTTAGCGGCCCAGACCTTGCCAGAAGTGAGGTCCATGTCAATGAAGCTCGGCCAAATACCACTTCAAGCCATGCTCCGCCTTTTAGCGGCTTCCCCGTGTTTCCCCGCGTTTCCCCGCGTCTCTCCAGAACTCTGTTTTGCCGGTTTCTCGGGATCACCCAAACAGGACATGATTCGCAGAGAGAGTCGTGTGAATTTGCCGAAAAGCGCTGCCTCCTGCAGAATATATTTATTAGATGCACCCCGCAACCAGCAGACCAGACCTTATTCTCCCTTCTCAACAACATTCCCTTCAAGACACGTTTCCTGGCACACAATTCGACTCATTTGTTCATCATGCGGGTTGCAGGCCTTCTCGTTGCATTTGTCAATTCTCTGCATGTAGCCGGCTCGCTGGCTGCAAGCATCAGTCCTCAGGCATCGAAAGGAATCGGCTTGCACACTTGGTGGCACGATAAACACCAAGTCAGTGACCACGGTCCGGTGGCCGCCAATGAAGTCCGCCAGTCGCGCAAGTACTCGGTGTCCGTCCGTCTCACCGGCAAGGGGGAATTCCAGGATTCATTCGTCTATGAATCCATTCCGAGGAATGGAAATGGAAAGATGTATGATCCAGCAAACCCTGGCCAGGAGTACAACCTTCAAGACGGCGATGGTATCACCATTGAGACGGACGCCAAAATCAACATGGCATGGACGCAGTTCGAATATTCCCAAGATGTTGAAGTCCGAATCAAGTCAACTGACAATTCGGAGCTTGGTCCGGCATCAAACACTGTGATCCGCCCTTCCAATGTCAAGTACACCATCAACTCGCCAGACGCGAACACAGTTGTCATACGTGTCCCGTATGATTCCAGCGGCCGAAGATTTTCAGTTGAATTTCAGAATGATCTCTACGCTTATCGTTCGAACGGGCAGTCGTACGTAGAATCAGGAGGTCTTCTCGTTAGCGAAGAGCCGCGAAACGCTCTTCTCATCTTCGCTAGCCCTTTCATTCCCAAGAAGCTGATTCCGTCCAAGACTTCTTCGGACACTCAAGTTCTAAAGCCCGGAAAGATAACCGAGTCGACGATTAGATCGAAGCCTACTCTGTACTTCGAGGCTGGTATCTACTGGATGGAAAAGGATGGCCACTTGGGCAAGAGCCATATCAAACTGGACTCCAACACCCATTACGTCTACTTCGAGCCCGGAACCTATATCAAGGGTGCATTCGAATACACAACCTCGAAGAATGACTTTTATACCATTGGGCACGGCGTATTATCTGGTGAAAACTATGCTTACATGGCAAACACAGCCAAAAACTATGTCGCGGAGAAGGACGATCGAACCAGCCTTAGAATCTTTTCACACCAGTCAGTCCTGGATAGCCAGACATGGCATTGTGTTGGGCCGACTCTTAACGCCCCGCCCTTTAACACTGTGGACCTCTTTCCCAAGTACCAGACAGATCATGAGGAAGACAACAAGGTCAAACAACAGATTTCGGACTATAAGCAAGTTGGGGCTTTTTACTTCCAGACAGACGGTCCACAGATCTATGCTGGCACCGTTAAAGACTGCTTTTTACATGTCAATGATGACGCCATCAAGCTCTACCACTCGAATGCAAAGGTTCGGGATGTAACGGTATGGAAATGTCACAACGATCCAGTTATTCAAATGGGTTGGAAACCTCGTGATATCTCTGGAGTTACCATCCAAGGCCTCAGGGTGATCCACACCCGCTGGTTCAAGAGCGAGACCGGTGTTCCGTCTGCAATCATCGGAGCGTCACCCAACTATCAGAGCGAGAAGTTTGTGAACGCGTCGATGACTGTGACTGGGAAAATTTCGGATATAACTTGCGAAGGGTATTGTCCAGCTTTGTTCCGTATCTCACCTCTTCAGAACTACGACTTGTCAGTGGGCGACGTCAAATTTGACGCTTTGCTCAAGGATGACAACGTCCAACTTGGTCAAAGCCTAATTGGAATGAAGATTGGCGAGAATGAAGATGCCTATATTCCGGGACAAGACAAGCTCAAACTGGGTCTCCATATTAAGGATTGGTCGGTTGGTGGTAAGAAGGTCGACACGACGAATTGGATGGCAGATGAACTTGGCCAGCTCAACATTCATCCTAATTTCTGGGGGGACTGGACTATCGCCTAAGACACACATTTGGCTATTTTATGGGTAAGCGACAAGGGCGAGCACGGAGAGCCAAGATGGGCAATTTATGGGAACGTAATCGGTTCCTTATCAAGATATGTCTGCGCCGGCATCTATTTACTCGACCTAAAGGTCAGCTTAGTTACATTCGTTAAGCGTCGTGGGAGTATTAATCACCCATGCCCTCAATTGCCTCTGAAGACAACTTATTCATTCAATTCACATTCTGCCCAGCTAGAGTGATTATCCTCAATTTAATATACACAATTTGAATCCATGGACAGCTGACTATCTTCACGCCAACAGCAAGTGTCACTCCTCACCTCCAATTAGATTTAGTCGAAGTTTCGATAACAGCGTCTGTATTAGTGATTGTCAGCGTAACTTCCTAAAGTTCCTCGGTCCTAGGCTAGGGTACTTCTCGCCCGTATTCTACATCACTACCTTCCTTACGTACACCGTGCTAGCCCAAACTTTGTGGTTCCATATAGTCGTTATCAAACTAAGCTGCGACTTCTTGAACCGAATGGCTGTCCTACATCGCCGAATATGAACGGGCAAGCGGTAGGCGCGAAACAGTGTGGCTGTGAAGCGCTTGAGGAGCCGGATATACTTCCTCCTGCTTGCGGTTTTACTGACGAACGTAAGGGGTCTGGCATAACATCCGTGCGGTCGTACACTGCGCAGCCAACATAGAAGGCTTCTGCTTGTCGTCCGCGCCGTCCGCTCGCATCAATCCATAACCAAATCCACGGCTGCAATGAGCGCGCCAATTTTGCGCTCGTCATCTGCAGAGCTAAAGAAGAGTTCGTTTACGTGAGAATGGTCAATACTACTCCCGCTTCCACTCAATAGCAGGTCTCTGGTTGAAGATGTAGGAGAGGACACAAAGGGTTAGTCAGCCCCGAACCTCCGTATTGATTTATGGGGTAAAGTGCTTGCGAACGACATTTTACAAGCGACTGGGTTCTCTATATAGAACCAAGTTTCTGACTGAGTTGATACCAACATAGTCAGAGTGGAGATGCACACCCCTGTGATGGCGCGCATTGTCTGGAGTTCGTGGGAGCACCCGGGATGTCGTCGGCCAGTTTAGTGGTATGGCCATGATACCTCCATTGACACTGGCGGGAATACCATGAATCAGGCGTGGGCGCGGTTACTCTGGTAGGCGTATTGACGCTCGGTGTTTATCCATGTGTTACAAGTGCAAGCTATTGAAGTCCTTCAAGTTGTGTGCAAAGGGACAATCTATTTCAATCAGCGCATGATGCGTGCAGCTAGCCGTATCCTAGGGATGCCTGGCAAGCCAGGCATCTACTGAGCAGTTAGCCGTCATATAAGACAATCTGCTCAGCTTATCCATAGACAAGACATCTTACTTTCTACACTTAACCTGTCCCCCATGGTCCACATGACCCACGCATCAGCGCACCACCTTCAATGTCCCAGTTTGGCCCTCCTAACGGCCCGCTGGCCAATGATCGGGTGCTGAAGGGCATCATCTCCTTGAGTTAAACTCGAAAAACCTTCGTCTCGCAGCTGCCCTGTCCCACCCGCGTCAGCTTCGCGTTCTTCTCGCGCCATTCTGGCGTTTGATTAGAATTGATTATTGAGCTCGTTACTCAGCTTGTGTATGTACTCGTAGGGTGAATGTTGGGCCATGGACGTTGAGCCTCCACGTCAAGGCCTGCAGGAGATCTGCAAAGTCGCTAGTGCATCTGTCCAGGCGTGTATTTTGGTTTGGGCGCAGGTCCCTGATACCGACCCCTTGGACTCTTTTCTTCGTCAATACATAAAGCGATATGAATTGGGATGATGAGAGTAGTAGCTCAGAAGGCGTCAGCCACCGTGACTGCGGCAAGTCTTGATGGCAAATGGAAATCCGCTTTTAAGGGTCCTGTCAGAAACCGTATTTTCATTATTCTTGTCGTGTGTAATGATATTGCCTCAGTTCCCCGCTTCCTGTCCTTATACCAGTCCTTATGAAACCTCATAATAACAATAGCCAGTAAGTGAGAGGGTCGTTGACCGCGCTATCGCCACTTTCGCAGTGCCTAATCCAATGGAGGTATTTGTCTTCGCCTGGTGTGAGGCCATCGTGACCTGCTTCTGGCGCTGTATAGCAGTTTCTTTTGAGGTATTCTTGAAACAGATTATCTGAAGTCTCCCGTTACTTGGGGGCTGGCTCAGCGGCCGACGACTTCTCTTAAGGTAAGTGGCCTTCTAATACTTAAAATACCAGATATTATAAATATTTTATTTTATTTTATTAATTTACCTAAAGTGGTTAGTTTAGTTATATTTAAACTATTTCTATTAGTAAATAAAATAGAGTATAAGACTAGTATAGTGAATAGATATATTACTGTAACGAGCTGAATGTAGAGAGAGTGGAGGGATGCTGCCCCTAGCTGGAGGGTCGCTGCAGCAGAGCCGGAGGCTCGCCAGTCGCGCGAAGCAACAGATAGTAGGGTCCGAATGATAATAAGATTAATCTCTGACCTGTCTAAGGTTGTATGTGCGCCCGGACTAATATACAGAATGGACTAATCCGGCCGAGACCGGACTTCCAACTAGGGACTAGCGGCTCTCTAGCCAGTCTGTTGCCTTTGGCTCGTGACAATTACTTAATATTTTATAGTATTTATTTAACTTCTATTAACTAGTTTAAATCAATATTAATTTTAAAATATTTAACCTAGTATATAGTTAACTGAGAAGTACACATCTAGTATAAGCAGCTCATCAGCTATTAACACAACTTAATTACATTGAGATTGCTTTCTCTACTATTATCAGATGTAATTAATATTGCTTCTACCGACTGTTACATCCCAGCTTAGGCTGGACATACCGCTGTCACATACCGTGAGCACCCCTACAATTTTCAACTAACTACTAAGAATTATCTAGATTACTTCGTGAACACTGTAATCCTTACTAGACAGCTAGTATATAGTCGCCCGAGGAGTGTACCTCTGCTAGGTATAGCACCTCAGCTATTTTGTTGGTGGGAGATGCACATAGTGCGGACAGAGCCAGCGACAGAGAGAGTCTGGGTTACCCTACAGTTCGGGCTAAAAGGAGGGCCTTTCTGTGAGGGTAGGCAAGGGGGCGTTCGGTACTTAATCAGAGTGTCATCAGGACGTCAGCTTTAAGCAATATCAGTCACGGGTCTGGTAATATGTCAACTGGTAGTTTGATGTAATTAAGTTGTATTAATAGCTGAAGAGGTATGCCTAGCAGAGGTACACTCCTCGGTTGACTATATACTAGCTGTCTAGTGAGGATTACAGTGTTCACGAAGTGATCTGGGTGATCCTTTGATGGTTAGTCGAAATTTGTAGGGGCGCTTATAGGCATGTGATAACGTTATGTGCCAGATCTCGTGACTCTGTAAGTGGGGTTTGACGGTCTGAGTTGGGGGGCCTTTGGCACAGCGAAATGTACGATCAGATGGTGCCAAAATAGGCTGCCTCAATTGATGATAATTACGACCTTAATAACGTCGTTATGACTGATTGATTGACTGTGTTGTTGATCATCTAGACCAGCGAGGGATTTTCCTTATCTACGGTCTCCAAGACCTCCGCTTCCTTAGTCATCCCGCCGGACCGGATCCCTCCGTCTGACATTATGTGTCAGATTAACTACTGTGCCATTGAGCAAAAGTTAAGTACCCTATTTTTAGGGTATTAGTTATTAGTAGTCATCTGAGTTGTATCTAACACCCCCCCCCCCAGCTAAATAATAATTCTGATATTTAGCTGTACATATTTTTCTAGGGTTATACCTAGCTAGGAATTTTTATTCATCTAGATAAGTGAGCAATTTATTCTAGAGGGAATTTTTTATGTCTTCTCTTTTTTCTAGAGTTTAAACCTAAAGGCTTTAAGATTGTATTACTGCAGAGTCAGTAAGACTCTTAATTGTCAGGTTGACTACTATGCTATTGGGCAAAAGTTGAGTACCCCATTTTTAGGGCATTAGTTATTAGTAGTTATCTGAGTTCTGTCTGATATTATATCCAGTGTGACAGGCAGTTGGGGGCGCTTGGGCTAGCTGGTTGCTAGCAGGAATGCCCAAGGAAGGTCCGGATGAGGTTAAAAGGGAAGGTCAGGGACAGCACAGAGAGAGACATCGATTTTCACCTCTTCAGAGATTTTTCCTAGGAGTTAGAGAGGCCGCGAGGGCTCGAGACAGCTAGGGAATCTATTAAATTGTTGCCTTTATTTTGAGAGATTTACTTAAGTCTATTTTGACTATCGCCACATTCTTTATCCAACTTCTATCTTCAACACCCCTCAGATATCGGGCTGCCGCAGGCCCTATTGATGCCCTGCCAGCGAAATTTCTTGCGACCGACCCGATATCCCTTCTCATAAGATGCTTCCCTATCAGGAGATATAAGCCTCAGAACTATCCGACCTTATACGCATAATCTGGTGCAGCTTCGGGCTGACCAGCTAAGATGTCTGTATAACGATCTTCTGTATATCTCCCCTAGGATAAGTTAATGAGTTGGGTGTTATTTCTGTCTCTTTTTGCTGCTAAACCGGCCGAGCTGGAGTGTAACAGACTATAGTTATCTTCTAATAATTATCTAAAATAATTAAGGAAATCAGGCTGTTAGTGCCTAATTTTTATTATCTAAGGCAGTACCTTATCTATTACCAATATATATAGTAAATTAGCTTTAAGTACTGTATAGTTATAAGGTGAGTATAGAGTAAAGCACAATATATATATAGTACTATAACTGTTAGATATATTAGAGGCGAAAGTTGCCACCTATTGCCACCTATTGCCACGAGGCTTAGCAATCAGCTTCTAGCTGATTCTATACAGAAGAGAAAGGGTATATAAAGCTTGCTCTGAAACCCCAAGATATAGGGGGCAGGAGATAATACACAATTCTTTTCCACCCTAATATTTGACAATAACTGTATTAGTTAGAAATCAGGTCTTACTATAGCATACTTAGTACCTGGCTTATTAATATACCTTACCGGAAGAACTGATTATCCCCTTCCCAGGTAGGACTTTCTAGCTTCTATCCTTCTATCGCCAGATTGAACCAGTCAGTAAAAGGTGAATTGTAGGGCTTCAGGTGATTATGGAAACACTGTACGAAACGTAAATAGCTTAGTGCAATAGCCCTATAGAGTGTGTCCCCCCGGGCCGAATAAAATCTAATTCTATCCAATTCTTCTATCTCTCAATACTTAGGTATAAATCAATATAGAGATTCTCTTAATTATCTAGCTGCTGTACAGGGCCACTGAATACTTGCAGCTTCTTCTAACAGGGCAATTTGCTGGGGCAGCCGGGCGCAAGTTTACTTGCTGGGATCTTCGGATTTTAGGTGGCCGAAATTAGACACCTGGTTGCGCCACATGAAAATCATTCAAGCTCAGGATAAAGCGGCGGCAGCTCAGGATTGTAGGTGAAAAAGGAAATAAGCACAGTTTAGATTCGTCGCTAAGTATTACTGTTATAGGCGCTAAGAGAAGTGCGGTTGGTACCCTTTTCGTGGCGCCAGACGACTTTCACCTCTACAGCGGCAGCTGCAGAAAGCAGGGATGTAAGTGCCAGGAGGGGAAGCATCGTAAAGAGTGAGAGATGAGAGTGGTGATGGTGAGGTGAAGTGGTGATTCTCGCAGAATATCGAGGGCTTTATACAAATTGACGATGCTGTTTCGCCCAAAAGCGTGACCCTTCCTCAACCCAGGAAAGATGATAATTATCGGTATGGTCTGGATGGGGAGTCCATCCTTTGAAACAGGTGAGGGGATTCCCATCGTCATTACTGCCTACGTAGGATAAGGCTAGAAATCCTCCACAAATCCTTCGGTCCTGGATATCGAATCCACAATTGGCTGAGATCATCACTCTGTAGCGTTTATAGAAGCTGGAACGGATCAGACGGCTTGACAGGAGATCCTGCGTAGATCCTTCAGCCCCGGCTGGAAAGGACGTCATTGAAAAGCGATTGCAAGGTCCAAATCAGAGGAGCGGAGCCACATCAACGGCCGAGAAAGGCAATGCGTCACGTGTTTTCACAGCCCACTTCAAGTAGGTGAGGCCATGGTTCATGGACGCAATCGAGAAGGAATTACGGGACGCAGGGAGGGCACTCATTAGAGCCATCTCCAGTCGGACCGGGCTGAGTACAGTACCCGCAAGTTGGGCGGAGCAAAGAGGGCTATGCTAAATGTTACACTGATTACTTTTTTGGAGACTCTTGCACACGTCGACCCTACCACCATGATGACACTGTCGTCATCTGCTGAAAAGGTAGAGTTTACAAGCCCCCAAGCGGTGTTAGAAAAGGATGGCGCATCACAACAGAGGTGAGAGAATTACTAGGCTGCTCCTACCAGACAGACCTATGCTGGATGAGGAGTGTATTTTGTCTGCAGCTTTAGTGGATTAAATAAACCAGTTACTGTTTCCCCCAAATGCCACTTGATAATTACGTCACCCTCTTTGCTGCTTTGGCCCCCTCAGCGCCTTGATGGGCATGAATCCTTCTGTCGGAGAGGATAAGTCCGGGTGTGACTAGACGAATCCTGATTGGTGGATTTACGTGGCTGAGCAGATTAGCGTCGCGTCACTGAAGGATTGCAAACGCGTCATCTAAATCGAGTTTGATCCTGTTCCAACTCTAGAAACTCGTATATCAAGTTTGAATGGTTCTATCGGTTCTACCTCACCGAACCGCAGCAAATACTCCGGGATCTCATCTTCCTAGGAGGTGGATTCGTTCTTCTTCACGTTATTTCTCACGTGACGCCAATCGACAGTTATCACGTGATAGACCCAGTCGCTGATTACATAAGGCTTGTTTGCTTCACAACGGCAGCAATCTACCAGAAACACGGCTTCAATTTTTTCGTCACTTGGGAGGTGAGTGAAGTACCGTAGGGAAGAAGACACACCGATGCCAAGCTCTAGGCTTGAGGTTTGCTACCAAGCATCCTCAACCATTTTGCAGGGCTGTTCGATTCGATTATTGGCTTTCCATAGCCGATGGCAGTTCCAGGGCACACATTCAGCGGCCGTGTCTTTTGAGATGGGTTTCTTGGCAATGGGATTTGGCTGCTGCAAGAGATCTGCATGTTGCCTACGATGATGGCTCCCAGATCACCTCCAGCCACAACTGGGCTTTTTTTGGCCTTGGCGCTGACTATAGACCCGGCATTGACTTAACTGAGCGCCCCAAACCCATCGAAAGTAATGACAAGTAGTTCGGAGCAAATGAGATGAGCAGCGCAAATAGCCTGCATCCAGAGGAGTGGTAACTACTCATATTGTATTCTTCAGCTTATGGGCGCAGCTCAAGTCTGGACGGGCATCCCAACGCAGAATGGACGGGGGAGTGTTAACATTTCTGATCTAGGGTTGGGCCATTCTCAGTGCTACTTGCGCTAAATGATCACCAAAATCCCGGGATGATGGCTACGAAGCCCAATCGTTTTCTTCTATGCAAGGTTTAGATTGCTAATGTGAGCCTCGATTCCGTAGTAGGAGACATGGGCTGCTGTCACGTCGACAATATCTTTAATTGGTGAGGATCCTTCCACGTCATTCAGTTGTTGGGTGAGGTTAGTCAAACGCGCACCTGAGTCGGCCGATTGTTTAGGCGGGCATAGTTCACGAGACGAAGAAGAGAAGAGCATGAGCTCAGTCAGGACATTGTCATAATATTCACATTTTGGACAGCATGCTTTGGCCAGCCGAGGGCTATTGCTTGCTTCTTCTTTCGTACTGAGGAGCAAACATGTCATGGCTACTAGATGCAGTACATCGATCCAAAACCTCAAAGCTGCAAGCGGAGGAGAAGGTAGCGAGGACATTTTGTATACGGAAGCCATCGGGACTCTCAGCCAACATAAAGAGTAACCCGGAATATGGCTCCAGCTACGGCGGGGAAACCATGAGTCTCCTATTTGATAAAGTGCTTGACGCGGCAACAGTTCTCGGAACACGTGGATGTCAAGTTTGCTCTATATTCTCAATCCTCATGGTCGAGTGAGAGACATGAGATGAATGTCATTGCCAACCGCGGGGATGGGACCGAGATGCTTCTTTGCTTTGCTACGCAGGATGAGATCAAATGCCATCTGCTTCACTCCTGTGAGATCTTCAGTCTCCTCATTTCAATCGTCAGTCGCCGTGCAACATCTTGTTCAAAACCCGAAACCACCCAAACGCAACCCATGCCAGAAAGCCTCCTCGGACGAGCTGCCGTTGCAGCAACCCTTGCCAAGTCTGACACGCTCACCTATATACGCCTTTTGGACTCTGAGTGCAAGACTGCAAGTCCAGTATAGCAGCTTACTGCCAATCACCTCTGATGCACTAACAACCCTCGGACTTGAAAATCCTCAGTCTGGGTTTACTGTGGGAGACTTTACGGAGCTTTCGAGTCAATGCCAGCCCCAGTCCTCGTGCCCCGGTCAGCAGACGGCATTCTGGAACCTGAGGACTGACATTGACCTCCTTTCAACTGATGGTGCGCCAGATCCTTGTCTTGGTCCTCCTTAAGGTGCTTCTATACGGCCCCAAGACGCTCGGAAACACACTTTAACGCGTCGGCTTTCAGATCAATTGTTCCGGTCTTCGGGTATACCTTGCAACGACTCCTTTGCTGCACGTAGCGATTCCTACAACCTCAGCAATTCAACATGGACACCTTGCTCCGATGCAGTCGACCCTCTAGGAGGAGCGACTGCACTGCCGCGTCTAGACATTTCAATGCCATCGGTGTTTTGCCCCGACCTGATGGGATCAACCCCCTTTGACGTATCTCAACGATTTTATAGCCACAGCCCTTTCGCCCCCCGTCAAAAAGCCTCCTCAATAGAAAAGTCGATTACGACAAGAGTGATTCTCAGCCAGATCCTGTCATATCCTAGCATGATAGCCAAGGGAGGCTATCTGCCTCCTTTCATCTTCCCGCCCTATGCTGCCGAGGGAATCGAAGCTACTGAGAAGTGTTGTGCGAAGGGACTTCACCGATGCTTATCGCGTCTCTTAGCCATATGCAATAGCCCCACTCAATCCTTTAGGACTAGGATATCAGGAAATGCCTCATTCATCTGGAAAAGCATATACGCCGAGACAGCCATGTTCAACAAGGAGGTAAGATCTGATCTAAACAGCTTGGCCGTCAAAAGGAAGAGCTGACCAAATGCCCTTTCAATCAGTACATGGAATACTCGCGCGAAGAGATGCTGAAGGCATTACAAGCATCGATATTGTATCTTTTGCCGCAGGCAGAAGACTTGGATTCTGTGCCTGAACATGACTTGGATGTACTCATTTCCACACCTATTGTACGTTTCCTATTTGACGACCCGGATAAGGTTGCCCATATGCTATTGAATCCATCCCCATTACACCTTCAGTACCTTCGCTAATATAGCCAGAAACTGGGATTCAGGCTCCACGAGCTCTGCGACTACCACTCTAATATATTAAATGACTCAAAGGTAGATAGGCTCGAGTGGACCTTTAGAGAGAGCGTCCGAAGGTAGGTCATCTCACGTACCATTGCCTTGTAATCGGGATATTTGGGAGCCTATTTCCAACGGAGAATGGCCGTCAAGACTTAAGAGCACCCAAGAGACGAATAGTCGGAAGGATTTGGTCAACATCGCAGACTTGCGCGGAAGCAGACGAACCACGGAACTGGAGGGATTGGAGCGCCGAGAAAGCAGCGACACTACGTCCAGTATACTTGATTGGAGTCAAAGGTGGACGACTTTGGCGTGCTCGTATGGATGGCCGTTTTCCTAGAGTAGTGGATGCTCCGTCCAATGAATTGGTCTGCTTGATGTTATTGTGCAAATAACGCAGACAGGGTCACGCCCATTAGTCCACAACACACTCCTCTTGTGGGTTGCTTTGTATCCCTACATTTATGCGACGTTTGATCTCACGCGCATTGACAGGTCTGTTGAGAACAAGACCCCCTTTCTTGAATTTGCGGCGCACGACCTGAGAGCAGCTTTTTGTTCTCGGCGAGCTTAGATAGCATCTTCATCAAGTCCAACAAAAGATATGACCTATTTCTATGGAACAGACGGCAGCGAAAGAGCCCAGTCATGGATCAGTTCAATGCTCAGTCACTAACCGGGCGCTGTGCGGAATTATTCCCGGGCATGGTGTCTACTAAGCCACGACATCGGCTCCACTGTGACGCAAGAGCTGAAGAGATCGGCTCTTTGCTAACTATTCGGGCAAGCGAGCTGGAGCGATATTGTGGAGCTAATCTGCCGGGCCCGGTATCTTCAGCAAGTCTTTGGTTGAGTGAGACGGGAATAAAACCACGCACGCTGGGTCCAGCTCTCCTCCCAAGGCGGCACATCTCAAACATCACGACATATCAGAGACAAAGCCAGAGACTAAGAGTAACGATGCCGAAACTACCTCGTTCCTTTGGGCTGAGTCTGGCCGTCGTCCACCACGCATTACGCTTCATCCCTGCGCGATGCCTGCACGTTGCGATGCTAATTGTCTGCTGCATGGCCTGGGCTGGACCTGGCGCCGAGTCAGCGTCACAATACATTCAAGTGCAGGAGTCTGTCGAGTTTCCCGCGGTGGGGAGAGGCGTGCAACAAGCCGAGATCGCCTTGGTACGTTCAATGTCTCCTAGTGTACCCTACTACTGGTAATTAGCTGTGTCATCTTTTTGCTGATGCGACTTTACCTTGCAGACTGTCCTCTGCCTCGTCTTTGACCCAGCAATCAGCATTCTTTTCTACAGATGGACAGGCAAGATGATACTGAACGGTGATCAAAAAACGAGCCCTAAAAATGCCAAGTTCTTGATCCTGTTCGTCCAAGGACCTTGGTACCTCGCTTCTCTGGCTGGATGGATCGTTTGCATTGTCTTTCAAGCATCCTACGTCCCAATACTTGGTGGCAAGAAGCTAGAGCTATGCAACATAAGCAACCCGGCGCAGTGCAAACTAGTCACTGCATCGTGGATATTGTCCATTTTTTTCTGGCAAGTACGCCCTCAAGATGGACTCGCGCACATTTGCGAGTACTGATTATTCAAAGTGTCGACCATTTCATCCTCATCTTGCTTTGTGGATTATCTCTTCGTGGTCTTCCGGCTTATTAAGATAATAAAAGAGGGCATTGCTGAAGTAAATATCGTACCTCCCCGGGTCGAACCGCAGCTCAGCAATGCGCAACCCCCGGACCCTACTTGCCCACCTCATGATCAAGAAAGTCCTAGACGATACACCACGGACAAACGATATCAAGTTCCTAAGGTATCAGTCGCTATTTTACCGAATAAGGAATTTCACCAGGATAACAGTACAACTTTTATAAAATAGACTCAATAACTAATTGACTTATTCTCGAGGCGGCGCCTGGACAAATATTTCATCAATGCCGAGACGCCTAAAGTCATCAGATCAGAAAAACGCTGCCAGGATCGCTCTCTAAATTTAGCTCCAGCATTCTCGTCCTTCTAACGCAGGTCTCCGCGTAATTTCCGCTCGCTAGCTGGGCTACAATTTTACTGCTACCCCTTGACATTTGACTCAGACATCATCAGTTCATTCTTTCGACCGCTCTCTAATCCTGTTGAAACCACGGTAGAGTGCTGTGGACAGGGTTGTGCGGTTGACCTTGAGCTCGGTGGCCCGAAAAGCTGGTAAAGTATCTCAAGCTATGTGACTACTTTAATATAACTGGCGGCACCAGTATTGACAGCTTGATTTTTGATCCGTGTTGCCGTCATAAATATCTCTGGTCGCAAATCGGCGCTTCTGGTCGGCCAGGAGTTGGGAGTCTCGTCGAACATATGTCATGACTCTCGGTCGAGTGCTTGCGCTGTTCCAAGCGTCGACTGGAGAGAAGGCGTCGTAGGCAGGATGAGTCCGGGCGTGGCATCGGTGGTCGTTTGCCTCTGTCCAGGGCTCTTGGTGGAGAACGATGTCTTATCGCTGAGAATCGGCGAGAGCCAGGGCGCAGTCATGAGCCGGAGAGATCTTGCCTACATTAGCCTAGAATACCCGAACGGTCATTCTGCCGTTTTCAAGTGTTCGGGGTCGCCTCCTCGTGAAGACGATGGCATAGAATTGATCCAGCGCTTTTTGGGCGAAGCAGGTACGCGACGCTTTTTAGCAAGCAATCACAGTCTCTGTAGGGTAGCCTCGTGATCGCTTCATCTCAGTATTTGACAGAGGTTAGCTTTGCTTAATATTGCAGAAAAGGAACCAAACATTGAGTTAAACGAAAAAGACGCGCAGATGGTTAAGCAGTGATTGGAATTTGAGAATATACTTCCTAAACTAGATGGCGTTCATGCAGCCTCAGCATTGCGATTTGGTACAACGCGGGGAATCGCTCCACATTAAATCTATGATAACTAGTAAGACTCTTGGCGCTCTAACAATACCCCCGCTAGTCGCTTTTGAGGTTGTTCTACCCACACATACATTTTCAAGAACAAACAATACAACTCGCGCTCAGAAATGAAGCTCTTCTCCTTTCGTTTAGATGGCCGCAGCAGAGCTGACTCGGTTAGGCTGCTTTCCGAAGATGGTTCTCTCCTCCGTGTTCGTGATCAAATGATTCGCCTCTGAATGAACCCCGCACACTCCCCGGTTCCTTAACTTCACCTCGGTAGTCTCACCCCCGCATTGGAAAATATAGCAACGGCAGTTTTTTTAAATTGCACGGGCCGGTGGGTGTTGAACCGAACTACTGTATCCACCATTCATGGTGAGCTTTAGTATCGGGCCTACTACAAAAACGCAAGATCCATGCTAACAACCCCTGCTATATTTCTCGGAACAGAGTGCCGTGTATAGGGCTATACGGTTGACCTCGAGCTCAGCGGCCAAAAAAGCTGTTAAGATATCCCAAGCTCAAGAATATATAAAGGCTAGACTTGGTCCCTCTTCTGTCTCCCTCGCTTCCACCAAGCCTCCTACAATCTACTCCATATCTACTCCATATGGCGGCCTTGTATCTTCTCGCTCTGTGCGTTCTCTTTGTCAGAGGAATATCCGCTGGCTGGCCTTTACAGCCCATACACTTCCAACAACAATGTCAATCACTGTCCAAGTCATTGAGGATCCCCAATGCCACCTTGATTCAGTCTGACTTTGTTGCGGCCAAAACGACCTTGAACTTCCCCAATGCCGATCAAACCTGTGGTCGTCCCTCCCAGAACGTATCTGTCGATCTGTGCCGCGTTACCCTACAGGTCGCGACTTCGCCCAGGTCTGGAATCAAGTTGGAAGTTTGGCTACCTGAGAAATGGTCCGGCCGTTTTCTGAGCACCGGTAACGGTGGATTGGGGGGCTGCATTCAGTACGAGGATATTGACTACGCAGCCTCCTTAGGGTTTGCTACTGTCGGAACGAACAATGGCCACGACGGCATGGGTGGACAGTCCTTCCTCAACAACCCAGATGTTATTGAAGATTTCGCCTACCGGGCTTTGCACACTGGTGTTGTGTTGGGCAAGGACATCAGCAAGAACTTTTACGGCAGACCACATACAAAGAGCTACTATCTTGGCTGCTCGACTGGAGGTCGTCAAGGATGGAAGGAGGTCCAGTCATTCCCAGAAGATTTCGACGGCGTTGTTGCTGGCGCTCCCGCGTTTGCTTTCAACAACCTAACCTCATGGAGCTGCCACTTTCTCCCATTAACTGGACCGGTCGGGGCCGACACCTTCATTCCGGTTGACATGTGGCCTGCCATTCATCAAGATATCTTGGACCAGTGCGACGAGTTAGATGGCGTCAAGGACGGGATCCTCGAGTCGCCAGACTGGTGTGATTATGATCCCACCGGCCTTCTTTGTGGCAGCGGACAGACGAGTGGCTGTCTCACCACAAAGCAGCTTGGAACCCTCCGAAGCGTGTACTCACCTCTGCTAAGCGTCGATGGCAGCCTGGTCTATCCCCGGCTGCAGCCTGGCGCTGAGCTGACAGGCGCTTCGCAGGTCTATTTCACAGGCCAGCCCTTTTTTGCAGCTGACTGGTGGCGCTACGCTATTTTCAACAATTCTGCGTGGGATCCTTTAAGTCTCAAGCCCAAAGACTATGTGTTGTCATCAACCCTGAACCTGTTCAATATTGAGACATGGAATGGTGACCTCTCTGCGTTTAAGAAAAAGGGAGGCAAGGTGCTTCATTACCACGGCTTGATGGACGGCATCATCTCGAGTGATAACTCGCCAAGATACTATGAGCATGTGTCACGAACCATGAACCTCGGTCCAGCGCAACTCGACGATTTCTACCGCTACTTCCGTATTTCGGGTATGGCCCACTGTGGTGGAGGACCCGGGGCGACCTTTATTGGGAATACCGCGCAAAGCACAGCGAGTTTGGACCCTCATGAGAACGTCTTGATGGCAATCGTCAGATGGGTCGAAGAAGGCATTGCCCCAGACGCAATCCTTGGAACGGCGTACATCAATGGTACAAAGGATGCGGGAGTCGATTTCAAGCGTTGGCATTGTCGATGGCCCAGACATAATGTCTACAAAGGATTTGGAAACCCAAAGGATGAGAACAGTTGGGAATGTATATAAGATTCGCTTGAGCCAGCACTTAATGTCACAACTGGTATAGCCTTAGGCGACAGTATCGGTAGCCCTCTCTTTTCTGTGAGGGGTGTTGAATCCGATACGGCCAATGCAATGACAATAATAGTGACCAAGGCCAAAGATGATGATATTGATCTCTGATGATTTAGGGTGCCTCGGCCCCCTCTTTCCTGTGAGGAGGTTTTCTGCCAATTCCACCCCCTATAACTAAGATCGGGGCGTGAACCACATTATTGGGGATTGTGGGGTTCTCCATGGGTGGGTTGGGTTGGTAAGCCTGACCTGATGACGACGATCCAGATATGTCAACCAGGCACAAAAGATAGATCTACCTCCGCTTCCCCTAGGGTTGGTGGGAGGTGCCGAGATGGAATGCCATGGCCGAGGACAACATGTGAAGGGCTGGCAGCAGCGTCGCTGAGAGAAGAAAAGAAACTCCTTCTCACGCTCCGGACGCATAAGGTTTACTTGAGTTGTCGTGATGGGTTGGCGTGATGAGTCCCGGGTGATGGGAACAGCAGCACTCTTAGAGATTCAAGGCATGAGTCTAGTGATGGGGGGCCACATGCGGAACCCTTCCTTAATACAGGCCTGCAGGGGTGGAAACTTTCGGGCTTCTGCATCGGCGACGGGGAACGAGACACGCCCGTTGGCAACCGCGATGTCAATCTCGGCCTGAAGATGCCTGTAGATATCTGGGCTTGTGATGACATGGACCATGATTGCGCGAAGAGCCGACGCAGTCGTATCGGAGCCCGCTATGCTAGCGGCCGTGAGACAGACAACACGCTCAGCCAAGGGTGGCGCGATACCTACATTTACAGCAGAGACTCCGACTCAGCCTCTTTCTGATTGAGCCCGTGCCTGACGAATGACCCTAGCATACCCTGCCTGTCGATGGCCTTTCGATGGCTTTGGGCACGTATCGCTCGCCCAGTGAGTAGCGATACAAACCAGTTCGTTCCCCGCATCTTGATTAGAAAGTATGCCGTTGTGCATCAAATTGACGCGTGCAGAGAATGATTGGGTACTGCTTCTCAGCCTATTATAACAGTCCCAGTCGCTGTTCTGCGCAAACGCAATCCTGGGATATTTATTTATTTATTTAGTATACGCTATTCTACCTATATCTAGGCCTATAGAACTCCTACATCTAATTCAGCAGGGGAAAACCTGATAGCTATTTCTAGCTCTAGGATGGAAACCCCGCTGCGGTTTCGCTCTGCTACCCCTAGGGGCTCCGCGTCGTCGTCGGGTCTGTGCTAGTGATCTCGTTACCAGCCTTGTCCAGGTTTGCAGGTGTGTATTTGCCCTTCGTCTGGCCCAGCGGCCTCTGAATCCTGGGATATTCCTTTTGCAGTACTCATAATTAGCTCTTCTTGCTTCTATTCTTAGACATTAGAATGCAGTTAGAAGCTCATGGATACTCTTCCTATTATTGCTAATAAAATTTCTTAGTACCTCTATATCTTCTTAGTACTTTATAAAAGAAAGTATATCTAATTTTTATGAGTAGGTTACTATACAGATATAATTAGAAAAGGTTCAATTTCGGTTTAAAATAAAGCTCTATAGAGTCTATTCTATAGCAGTTTTTATAGCTATATAACTTTTTGGAGTCATTATTAGATCTAGGGATGAATTAATCCCGCTGTTGAGATATATTAGGTATGGCGCGGCTGCTTAGGTATGTATTTCAGATGTATCTTTGTACTTTTCGGTTTTCGGCTAGCACAATACCATCCTCAGCCGCATAAATTCAACGCTATCTTTTCATTCCAAATTGCCTCACTTGGTTTATTGTCAACTGCCTACTTAACAATAGCTTCATGTCCTAGAATGGCGTCCCACTCTGTCCCTTCTTCAACCTACTCCAGGTTGGACACCTCAACCCGACAGATCCGTCTCCTCTCTCTTCTACCAGCCCTCCGAAGCAGCTCGTCTATCAAATGCGAACTGCTGACTGCAAACCTCAACCCAGCCGAGACGTTTCCTGGCGAGCACTTAGTTTACCCCCCAGAAGCCGCAATAAACAGTCGTCCGGCATATGAAGCCCTGTCGTACGTCTGGGGCGACCCCGGTAATCCGATTGCCATCAAGCTCAATAATCGGGACGCAGCAGTGACAAGGAATCTGCATGCCGCTCTGCTTGCTCTCAGATCTCGCACAAAGAAACGAATCTTATGGGTCGATGCTTTGTGCATTAACCAGCAAGACTTGGATGAGCGAGCTTCGCAGGTCATGCTCATGCGCTTCATCTATGAGGAGTGCAGTCAAGTCGTCATCTTCTTCGGTCCCAGCACCGCACTGACAGACAGAGGGCTCAAGTTTGTGCAAGATTTTCACGACCGAGTCACTAAGAGCAATGATGGTGAGAGGCTTCTAAAATGGATTTTCGAGACGGCATCCAAAGACGACTTGTGGTTGACGGTGGCTCTCGAGATCCTGGGCAAGCCTTGGTGGGGTCGGTCATGGATATTCCAAGAGATTCTATGCGCGCCAACGGCGATTGTCCATTGCGGGAGACAGTCAGTCTCCTGGGCTGCGTTTGAGACCATGGCGCACACCATCAATGAACTCGAGGCTACACTGCTTGCGCGCCATAACAGAGGAATGCGAGTCTTCATTGCCCAGTATCTAGATCTCTACAACTTTGTCCTGTTCCGCCAGCAGCGACCTCTCAGCCCGCTTACCTTTGCAGAGGCTCTGCAGACGCGTCGTAGGGCCCTGGCCACTGATCCTCTTGACAAAGTCTTTGCTGTGCTCGGCGTGTGTAAGGATGAAAACACGGCCGAGTATCCACCGCCACCTCCTTCTTCCCACGAGCTGCGCGTCGACTACAAAAGGTCATTCGCCGATGTATATACCGGTGCCGTCAAGCATATCGCGCGAAACTCCCACAGCCTTGATATACTCGCAGCATGCCAGAACCCGCAGCGACTTAACGGTCTCCCCTCATGGGCTCCTGACTGGACTGTTCGGAGGAACAACAACCCCATCATAGATGTCGACGCCTGGGGCCGCATACACCATGCATCTGGCAAAGTTCCATACTTTGGAGATCTCATCAGACCTTTAGACGGCGATGATGCCGTTCTCGTCCGCGGCATCTCCGTCACAACCATTGAGGGCCTGGGCGCACCATACGTTGGCGACTCGGACGTTCTCAAGGGTATCCTTGGCCGTTGGCGTGAGCTAGCAATTCTCACATCCCGCTTCCACCCTGACGGTACGCCCGGTAGGGAAGGAGAAGAAATTCCTCGCGATGGCAGTTTTCGCTGTGCGTCTGGCGTAACTATCCAACAGGGCTTTACAACCACAATCCGCGTGGGACGGACACCCACAGTTGACCTGTTCTCGGACTCGGAATCCGATTCAGATTCCGACGACGGGCCTGAATCTGCAGAAAGAGCCGCAGCAAGAGAGGCGCACGAGGAAGGGGCAGGGGAACGGGCGCTCGAGCGACAGAGGGCATACACGGCACAGCTTGAGCAAGCATTCCAACTGGCTGCTGAGAACCGGCGTTTCTTCATCACAGGGCGCGGTGGCTTCATGGGACTCGGGCCGGCCGAAATGGAGCTCGGAGACGTTGTTTCGGTGTTGCTTGGGTCGCACGTTGCGACTATTTTACGGCGGCTGGAGACGGGACTGGAGGGTCAGGAGGAATTCGTTATTGTCGGCGAGGCATATATGCATGGAATCATGGACGGGGAGCTGTTCGAGGACAAGATCAAGGAGAATCTGGAGCTATTGGTGGATCGAAAGCTGGATATAAGAGATTTTGTTTTGAGATGAGCGGTTTTAGTCAAATACTTGCCAGCAAATTCCTACTTCGTGGAGCAAGAAAGGCCTTCAGCCCCCTCAACGAAGCCTCTTCTTCTATCAACTCCTTTAATCCGGCGAGAATGATCCTGGAGACTTTAATCTACTACCACCTCGTCCTCTGACAGGTCATCCTCCCCTACTGCTTCGTCCGAAACTTCGTCCTCTTCGCTGACCTTTGACCACTTCATAATGGAATCGCAGATCATGATGGCTATTGCATCGAATTCTGCCCCTTGGGTGCTTGGTACATCCTCTGTATCCGATTCCAAGATGTCATGGGCGAAGCGGCTCACCACAAGGGTGAATCCTCGCAGCTGGTTGTCCTCCATATATCGTGGTCTCGTACCCCAGTACCTAGCTGCGTTTTCAACTTCCTGGGGCTGTGTGCTCCCATCTTTTATGGCCTCTGACCAGACAATTTAGAGTATCATCGCCAAGAAAGTCTACTAGATGTACCTGGCGTGGGGTCGAAAGTCGGTCTTGAACTTGAACTTCCGTTCGTGTAGGTACTCTAAGAGACATGGGCAAAGATGGGCGAAGATGGGTTGCATGGACTAAAGCCGAATGAGTCCAATGCCAAAGGACTGCATCCCAACGATAGGCTTCTACGGGGGGTTCGGCGCAATAGGCTTCCTTCATGGTCGGGAAGTGAAGACTAGGGAGGCGAAAAGGTCAATGACTTGTGCCTTTGAGAACGGGGGACGAGCGCCAGTATTTAAATAGGTGAAGAAGACGAGACCGTGTTCAGTTCTGGATGCAGAAGGGAAGTCTGGATATGCTTTGGCTCCTGCACTGTTGAGCTTGTTTCTCTTGTGTCGTCATTGTCATGGCTTTCTTCGGGGTGATTTTAGGATGAAGGGGCCGATGGTAAATACTGGGTAATGGAAATCTTGGACGCTTGATATTGTGTGAGCATGGTCGGCGATGCACCGATTACCTGCATCATGGCGGTGAAGTCGAGGTGTCGGAATACCTCCAAGCATATCTCTGGCGGTAACAGGGCAAAATGGTGCTTTGTGGCGAGTCCTTGTAATGGCTAAAACACCTTTTGTATGCTTGAGAGCAAAGATACCCGGGAGAGCCATTTGTTTTATATCTTGGGATGGGCTATACCAAACTTCCATCTTGTTGAGCTTGTGGAAAACCTTGTCAGTGAGCAGATGTGAGTTCGTCAATTTGGCCAGCAATGCCTTGACGGTTCGGTCTGCACAATAACCTGAATACATTTCAGGTCAAACCAGGAAATTTAAACACTAAGTTTGAACATCAGATTGTCATTTCCCATCGACCATACAGCGTGACGCTCCTTGTTCCCGTGATACACCGCCTGTACTCACCTCCTTGAACCACGTTCCCATTACGCGATCTTTTAGTGAAATATTCTACTCGTTCATCTTTCAATCCCAATAGACTATCCATCCCAGCAACTAATTTCTCCTCGTCACTGTCCACAATCCCACTCCGAGAGCAACTACGCCCACAGCCCAGGGCATCAACACCATCGCCGCCTTGGTTATATGCGACTTGATCTTTTTCGCCATCTTCTCTTTGAGCGCCGCCGCCTCATTGACCCGAGGGAACTCGAGGTCTGGCACCGGCTTGTCGAGGAACTCGCATATGGGCTCCCATCCTTCTCCCATGCGATACACCAGCAGCTTCTCTGGCGGTACCATCTCCTGGAGTTGGCGGTAGTGTCGATCGTACACCATCCGCGCGTTTTTCCGCGCCTCATTTACATTCTTGGCCTCGAAGAAACCGAGGATTGCTTTACGGGAGGCGACGCCCGTCTCTGTTGCATCTAGTGGATGGAAATGATCATATGTGCGAGAAGCTCTTGGTATTCTTCCTATCTAATAGAGGGTCTTTTGAGGTCAGTCTTATAGATGAAGACAGTGATGATGACCTCGGATGACCTCGGACAGCCGAGAGGTTCCGGATTCTTCGGAGTCTTTGGCTTCAACTAGCTATTGATAAAATCAAGGAAAAGCTAGGCCTAGGGCTTATTCTGATGACGAGGCCGGTTACGAGGCAGGTGGCGATGGACGCCTATGATGACAGAGGAAAAGCTTCACTTCCGTCATAACCGCAGAAATCCGATATCCCGATACATACGATATCCCTGATACATGTGACAGTCTCGTATCCGATCAATGGCTCGGCGTAGTCGATGGCCAGGTCGGCTCTAAAGCTCCAAAGCTCATCAAAGACGCTGTTGTAGCTTTTATACCACGAGTCAAAGTCCCGCACGACTAAGAGCACCTTGGCTTCGGGATACACCTGGATAAGCTGCGTCGCAAATAACGCAGCCATGTCGGTACCTGCCTCACAGGAGCCGTACAACTCGTCCCACTCGTCTCGAGTAAACGGCTTTCCACTGTAGGTGGGCAGAACCGGGAATGTCGCGTCCGCCGCACGGTTGATGACCTTCCAGTCGTCCACCGAGTCGATGGCCCTAATGCCGTGGTGCACATTCTCGTAGCCCAAGATCGTCAGCGCGTCGGCGATGGAGGCGGATCCTGTGCGAGGGAGGCCCAGCGCGAGGACCTTCATTTCACGCTTTGGCTCTGGCGCTGCGGTTGAGTCGACCATGTTGACCTTCCGTCCTTGCAATTGTTAGACGTGTACTTTTGGCAGATTGACCATGAGCCTACAATTCAGGATTCCATCTCCTTATGTGCCGCAAATTTCTCCCACGTCTTACGGGCTTAACTTAGTTGTCATCAAGCTGAACCGCTAGGGCGTCAAAGCCCCGAGTCGGCTTACGCTGCCTCGTTCCAGACCGGTCCATGCCAACCGCGATTGGTACAAGCGTGTGAGGGGAACATGGAGTCGTGGCTAGTGCTCGTCACTCACGAGCGCCGACGGCCCGTCGCATAAGCGACAGATCAGTGGGCGAGATGCGACTGGTCCATTCCTGACACACGTATACTCGGTACAATGCAATGTGATGATATAGCGGGTGAAAGAAGGGGGAAGACGTTCGGTTCTTGGGCGGACTGATACTGCAAAAACTCTGTTAACTCACCTGAATGGCTGGTGACAATCTTCCTTCAAAAGAAAGTTTCCCACCAACCTACACAAACGAGTTGGGGTGTGGAGATTACGCATTGAATGCCAACGTCAGCTTATGTCTGTGCGATGCATTGAATACCAGCGTCAGACCATATATTAACAACATGCATCTAAAAAGAAAATAGTTATAGTAGGTAGACGATAGAATTAGAGCGTATTCGCCAGTAAAGAAACCGCATTCTGTCCTCTTAGAAACCGCGAGTTGCCAGATGGACTTCGGAAGATGCCTTCGACTCCCCGTCATATGCCTTCGCTGCTCCAGTCGTTGAGTTGACCGATGACTTTCTGCTCCCCGTCTCAACATCCTCTCTTTCCTCCCGGTGGAGAATAATCTCAGTCGTCATCATGACCCTATTGTCATTCCGAGTCGGCGATATCTGTGCTCCGTTATTGGAACGCTCGCTTCCTGCCACAGCATATACTTGACATGAGACGTTTGTAGTCTTGCTGCCTGCTTCGCCGTCAAAGGTTTCCAGAGGGATATCGGTGTTATTGACTGTGTTATGGCTTCGACTTCGTGGGCCAGAGCTGGCGTTCTTGCCTCCGGTCGTCATTTCGACGAGACGATTTAGGATGGTGAACTCCAGTTTCAGCTTTGTGCTGTAGACAAAGGACTTGTACGATGTCTGATACTCGTATTGGTTCGCATACTCAAGACCGAGGATGGTGCTATCGAGGAGGATGATGAGGATGTTGACAAGGACAAGGTGCTTCATCAAACGGTGAATCGGCTTGGTGTTCCCGATAGACCGTTCGAGCCTCATCAACTTGACCGTTTCGATTATGTAGAAACTGGATAAAATGATTTCTTGGAGGAAGAAGATGGTCACCTGGATCTTTTCCATAATAGAATAGGGCTTCTGCCACATCTCAGGGCTACTAGAGAATGAACCATAAACCATGGGGATGATAGTGCCATGGCAAATAATTGCGTCAGTGATGATCATCCATAAGATCAGCCTGAGACGTTTTCGGTTCCGCAGCACCAAATGCAGCCGGGACCAAAGCACCATTGACTGGCCAGTGACCATGCACACCCAGCCAGTCACAATCAACGTGCAAGAAAGGTAACCCAGCGACGTGGACCCGAAGTACTTGATGAGGAAGCCCGCACAGTACAAGGGAATGCCCCAAGTGGCGATGAGGAAGGTCCAAAAGTACAGACCGGCATAACGTTTAAACGTCCCCCAGATGATGAAATTGAGATCGATGACATTGTAAAAGGAAATTGCAAGGAAGACGATGATGATGGTCATGGATGTTTGGGAGTTGCCTTCAGCCCCGGAACCGAAGCCGCGAGCATTCATCCAAATTGCCATTGGAGGTTGCAAGGCGATATTTCTTGCTTGGTAATGGAATGGATTAATAATAATGAAAGGTTGCCCAAAAAAGTGAGAGGCAGCGAAAGGACGGCATCTGTTTGAAGACAGGAAGAAGAAGCACAGAGCAAGGCGGCTTTTCGGGCCTAGATAACGGTCGATCGTTACGAGCCACGCACTCGGCTGTGCTCCTATTGTCGTTGCAGTTGTACGCCTCTAGCTCAGGGTCTACTGCACGCAGGGTCTTGACTCGTAGGCGTCTAGACTTGTTCCTCAAGCCTTGGTTGGCGGGAGCCGGGAGCGTCGCTGCATCTGGGTTCGGGGTTCAGTGTCAGAGAGGCTACTGTTGTGTGTCCGCTTTCGAAAGGTGACGAGAGATGGGGTGGGCTGCGGGCTCGGAAGCCACCAGTCAGTCACGCTGACTCGCTCCCGGGGCAAGCAGCCAATGCCAAGGTGCAGAGGGAGGGAAGCCACTTGGAAAGAACCGGATGGCGATTTCAACTTGAGACCTTGAGACCTTCAAGGGATACGGCTAGTGAGAGCCTTGAAGCGCAAGGATTCAGCACGGCGTCGAGGTGCAGCGCGGCATCTCGGCCTCTCTACCCGGAGGCAAGGGTGAGCCTCGATCCTGAAAGCGGCCCCGGAATAGGGTTTGACTATTTGCTAGTGCGTCTCTAGAAGTACCGTATTCTCCCAACACATTGGCACACTCTAGCGTCGCCACGTATGGGCTTCTCATCGAGTGACAAGTGTATTACTTCAGCAAGCTCCGTCGGCAGCATGTGATCTGTATCGATGCTAAGCTGTGGCAATTTGTTGAGAGAATACGGTAAGTTCGCTGTACTATATGAAAAGTAGTACCCCAACATTGAAGTAACGGTTTAGAAAGAAGAGGACCTTCGCGCGTGAAGGCTCGGAGTGAGCCGAGCCGCGGTCTTTCTTTGGACATTCCTTACATGTCTCGACGGCGTTAACTTGCTTCTTCTAGATCAAGCCCCTGGAGATTTGCAACTTGGACGAGGGGCCATCTAGAAGGACGCATTTGACGATCGCACTCCCAAAAGACGCGTGAGATGTGTCTCTCCTCTTCATTGTCCCACACCAACGCTTCCTACACCAGGAAGCCTCATCATCAAAGTGCCGAAGCCAAACCATTCATCCAAGCCATCTCGGCATTGAGTTCCCGTTTCCTCCCGCTCCCTGACGTACGCTCGGACTCATAGTGTATCCAGCCCAACGGATCGTCGACAGCCGAGCGACTAAGGGATGCCACCCACATCGCCTATTTGTGGGGGAATCCGCCAGCATGGTAATTAATAGTGGGCATTCGATCCCTTAGCGTTGGCCTAGCCTAAATCTAAGCTCTTGTGGGCTAATTCAAACTTTAGCCCACACCCTCACAATCTACATTGGCCACTGACTGAGCAAGTCGCCCGTCGTGACAATGAATAGCAGATGACGACGGCTTATCACTGGTTTCAGCCCTTTCGCCAGGAATCAAGCCATTTCATTGTCAAGACCTCCGTGGAGCTAGACTGGCTGTATGTTTGTGAGGCGCGGTGACATGCTGGGCGCCACTGCATTGAACCGCGCCACCTACAAGGTTTGATGCTTTGCTCCAGGAACGGGGAGCTCGGGGTGGCGCGAACTCACCGTTACTACCGGAAGCGCTGGGCTTGAATACCGAGGCTCACTTCTTTCAACTCTGTCCGCATGTAATCCTAGGCGACTGTAACGACGAGCGATATGACCCCAACTACGCTTCCAGTAACGGACAATGGGTCTGGCATTGTGGTGCACAAGGGAGTAGCTTGCGTTGGACAAGTATCGACCGTGGATGGACGCAAGGAGGAATGAACAGCATGGCCGGCCACGGCTCTCTCGACTTTGCCCAATCTAAACATCAGAACAACATAGTAGCATGATGTTAGATAACAACGAATGTAAGCAACCCGAAAAGAATGCAGTCGTGAGACAGGCGAGAGATGGCGGAAGGTGTAAATTAGGCATCCAGCAAACGTCTGCGTCTGATGGGGCGCCAGCTGGTAACAAAGCACGCTCAGATCGCCAGGGTCCGACTCCTCCCAACACCCATTCAAGCATATCTCGCATCTTCGAGTCCCTAACTTGCAAGACTAGTGTCAATAGACTGGCACCGGCACGTTCCCTCCTAGCCGGCATCCGCCTCCACACACCACCACTGCCTTCATCAGCCTTTGGGTGGGCTGTTGGGTCTTTACGACCTCTCGATCACTCATCTCCCTCATATATTACATTTTATTTTGTAGTATGACCTTTATAAATATGATATCTATTCAACATTATTTTATTCCTTATTATATCTATCAAGTTTATATTCTACTTAAGCTTTACTTTAGTAACTTTAATTCTATTATTCTACAGTGCTTACTCTTTACAATACGATATATCTAGTTCTCAACTATTGAACTAACACTAATCCAGCCTATATTTACTCCTCTACCAATTCTAAAATATTTAAGGCCACTAATATATGTGCGCGCTCTTCCGTCTCCGGCGTAGCCTCTTTTTCCGTCAATGTCAACCCGTCTGCCAGCGATTGGCTCGGTTCGTCCGGACCGAGAGGCTTGGAGAGAAGACTAAACCCCAGCGGCAAACTCCGAGAAAGTGGCTGGTTACGAGGCTGCAGCAATCAACAGGGATATGACTCGCCTCCCTGCAGTCAGACGGCCTGGACCGTGGTAACGGCTTGGTTCCAGGTTGCCTGCAAGGGGAAATTAGAAAGCCACCACGTCTGCGGTCTTGTTCCTGACATATCATGTGTTTCCATCAAGAGGACCCCTCTGAAAATATTCTCCATCCCGGCAGAGCATTTGGAACCTGGCATTTTCCCTCACCACGGGCTGTCGTTGTCCAACCGTTGGACTATTATCTGCCTCAACCCACAACGCCATAATGGCTGATACAGCAGCTCCCCGTATTATGATCGCCATGTGGATGATGACTGTGGCGTCCACGATCTTCATGTTGCTGCGGTTTTTCTGCAAGCACCGATATGGCAAGGCGGTAGGGTGGGATGACTCCCTCCTTGGATTCTCATGGGTTCGTGTACACACCTGATTTGCATGTGATTAGTGATGAATTACTTTTGACATTTTAGAACAGGTCTGTCTTGTTCTTTATGTGTCCCTGACTACGGCTTCGTGCCAGCGTGGTATTGGGATGCATCTTACAGACATCCCTACCGACCATCTATCTGTAGCAATCAAGCTGCTCTATATTGGCGAGTTTTTTGCGATACTTGCTGTGGCGATTAGCAAGACCTCCTTTGCCGTCACGTTGCTCCGCCTAGCCGTGCGTCCATGGCATTCATATGTGATTTGGTTTATCATCGTGTCCTTGAACACCGTCATGTTGCTCTGCGGAATCTTCCAGTTCGTACAGTGCTCGCCCACTGAGAAGTTGTGGAACTTGAATGTCTCGGGTACCTGCTGGGATCCACGAATTCAGATCAACTATGCCATTTTTGCCGGATGTGAGTCTCGACCTGTCATCTCCGTCTGCCGGTCACTGGCGAGCACCCTGGAGGAGCAGAACTGACTTTGTGCTTGTGAGTTGAAGCATATTCTGCGGCTGCAGATTTTACCCTGGCCCTATTTCCTTGGCTCCTGATCTGGCATCTCCAAATGAGGACAAGGGAGAAGGCCGGCGTAGCAGTTGCGATGAGTCTGGGTGTTTTGTACGTATCAGGCTGTTCGATCTGCTGTCCCGTCCACTGACGTATCGGGGTGCTCAAGAGCCGGTATCACAGCAGCCATCAAAACGTCGTACATCCCTGAAATCATACGATGGGCAGACTTCACTTGTAAGACACTATTTACATCCCGGTGCCGACTCACTCAGTTCACTGCTAATATGTCCTTGATGCAGATTCCTCAGCAAATCTCCTGATTTGGGCAGCCTCAGAGACAGCCGTGACCATTATCGCCGCGTCAATCCCATTCCTTCGGCTTGCACTCAAAGAAGTGTCTCACAAGACTAAATCTGGAACCGGCCAAATCTATTCTCTTGCTCAATTCAGCTCGCAAAAAAGCCAAAAGTGCGGGACGAAATCCCGGACGACTGAGCGAGTAGACATTGAAGCCACAAGAACGGGGAATCAAGATGACGGGAGTGACAGGAGCATCCTAGGGGACCTGAGGTGCACCGATAATGCCATTGTGCAAACCACTGAGATTTCAGTTGAGTATCAAAATGGAGACGTCGACAGTCAGAAATCTGGGGGAACTCGATCTTGGTTGAGATAAGACAAAACCACCTACTACGGGCGGAAGAGGCAATCTTGACTCCTTTCTTGTTCATGGGTTCACCATTTCTCTAAAGATGCCTCTTCGGGCCATTTGAACTTCCTTCTCCCCAGCTTCTAAGGGGGATTTTTGACGCCACGGCTTGATGGTTTGTTGCCCATCACACGCAAACGTCACAGAAGTATCCCCACAATGCAATCTACAATAGACATAATCCAATTGCTTCTCGGGGATGAGATTAAGAGTTAGAGGGTAATTAAGGACACCCAGGCAATAACAAGCGCACGGACACAGAGAAAGCCAGGGAAAGGAAGAGGAGAGAGGAGAAGGGGAGGAAGAATGGAAATAAGACATAGGACGATGGTAAATTCAATAGAAGAGAATTTGTTGGGAAAGATCTAACTGCGCCTATCCATATAAGTATTATCCCCACCCGTTGAGTAAAATTTAGTTTAATGAAATGATTGGAGCTTGAACCTTGAATTGGTTTTTTAAAAGAAAACGGGAGAAATCAAAAAGGAGTAGAAGAATTGAACGAGGGACAAGAGATCAACTATCAAACTTTAGGAATCACCGTCTATTCTAGAAAAACCTGAAACATTGAAATCTAACGCGCTACCGTTGGGGAAGCCCCCGGTTGACAAAAGTGTTATAAAGTGCCGTTGAGAGTGAGTGGGTGGAGGTCAGAGGAGGAAAAGGTAAAAAGAAACCCCAACCTTTAGAATATTTTAATCTGGAGTCTAACAACTGAATTTGTTAGAATAAAATATTTTATCAGTTATAGATTTAAACTTACGGCTCTATTTGGGGCGGCCTCAGTTGGGAAAGCTTCTCTCAGGCGCTGGACACCTTGATCTTTTCTAAGTTGGATTACGTACAAGTCTCATCCATGTTTCGTATATTGGTGCAACGTACTCATGCTTCTTCTCTCAGGCCTTGCAAAACACTCATCATTCTGTCAGGCTCAGTCGCTGTCACGTCACAGTCACATGCTCGCTTGCATACCCCGCACGCTCGCATCTACATTTCTAGAGTTTTGTGTCACGTCACGAGGAGTCTTTTCATCCAGAAATATATCGTAATTCATTCCAGGGCGCGATCCACCGCTGCGATCATTGGATATGGCACCAGAAATAATAGATTCGTATATCATTGTCGGAGCCGGCGTCTTTGGCACGTCAACAGCCCTGCATTTGATCCGAAAATACCCCAGCGCCAACATCACCCTCGTCGATCGGAATGCCTTCGACGCCGCAACCAAAGTGGCAGCCTCATGGGACTGGAACAAAGTCGTTCGCTCGGACTACAACGACATCGTGTATACGTCCATGGGCCTGGAAGCTCGCGAAGTTTGGTCGAACGACCCGCTCTGGAGCCCGTTCTATCACGAGAGCGGCATCTATTGGATTTCAGGCACCGGATTTGCTCAGCAGGTCCTAGACAACTTCGAAAAGTTGGGCGCCAAAGCAGAGCTGTACTCACTTGGTGTCAATGAAGCGCGGAAGGAGTATGATGGGTTATTTGATGACGCCGACTACACTGATATCAAGGAAGTTCTGATCAACAAATCTAGTGGCTGGGCTGCGGCAAAGGATGCGCTGCAAAAGGTGCTTGAGACAGTCATTGAATTAGGGGTTAAATACATTGAGGCTCAGGTGCAGAGCCTTGAATTTGATGCCGACGGAGGTTGTATCGGGGTCAAGACCAGCTCTGGGCAGAGCCTGGAGGCCTCGCGAATCATCCTCTCTACTGGAGCATTCACTCCAAAGCTCTTGGTAGACAGCGCACCAGAGCGCACCGAACTTCATGCCGGAGGAAGGATAATCGCTGCGGCTGTTACCGAAGCTACTTCACGCTTGGGTTCCGATATTTCATCCAAGTTCTACAACGGGCCGGTCTGCATTCAAGAGGTTCCTCAACAACGAGGTTAGTCCGAGTCTCCCAACCAACCCATTCATCTGAGACTAACAGGAAATAGGCGCGAGCAATGGGGCTGTACCGCACGCACCAGACAAAACAGTCAAGTTTTGGGGTCAGTCCATTTTCAGAAACACTCAGACACACTCGTCAGGCCTTGAATTATCCACGCCTCCCGACAAAGCAGACTATGCACAATGGGATGCTCCTCAGTTGCTCAAAGATGATGTCAGATTTGCAAACCACTGTATATTTGGCGGACAAGGGAAAGACTTTCTGATGGACCAATTCCGGATATGCTGGTAAGTACAGTGGTTGCTATACTTGTTCATGGCCCTAATCACCATTGATCTCTAGGGAGGCTCTCACACCAAGTGAGGACTTCATCATCTCACCACATCCGGCTAGTAAGAATCTGTACATCGCCACATGTGGATCTTTTCACGGCTTCAAGCTCTTCCCCATCCTCGGAAAATATGTGACCCAAATGTTGGAGCAGACGCTAGACGAGTCACTGCAGGTTAAGTGGGCATGGGATCGCGAGCTGCCTTCCACGGATGACAACGTCATGTGGCCGAGAAAGGAGCTTCAGGATCTTGTAAATCCCATCTAGATTGAAACACGAGGGTATTCACAGCATCTCTCTTTTGTATTATCTTGATTACCTAGTTCATTCTTATCATAAACTCGTCAAATGTCCCATCAAACCTCATTTTGAAATTTAATTTCTTGTAGAGCTTGATATTGGGCTGTGATTATTATTAAGCAAAATGATTTAGCTCAAACACAATCTAATTATTATTAAATTAAATCAAAGTTAAATGCTAACGCATGCACTCAAGACATCTCCTGTCTGGTATAGCCAGGCTAGGGTGAAGACCCATACATTTCCACAACTGGCCTCTCTTGCACACCAAGTTCATGCCTGACTCCCATGCCGTGAGAAGCATACCCTCCATGCTCCGCTATCTGGCCATCGTGTGGCAGCTCCGGTGGCATTCCGCCACCATGAGCATGTGTCGGGATATAAGGGACCCCGCCGGAGGTATAACCGGCTTGAGGCATGTATTTTCCATCATGTTCCAACTCCGAAACTGCGCTGGTAACATATGACGGCTTTGGTACATCTGCGGTACTGACATGTTGTGCTGGCGTGTCCAGCTCCGCCATCCCGCTATAAGGCTGATCCTGCGGAGATGGACCCGGACCCTTCTGGGAGGCCGTAACTCGCCTTCGAAACATGAAAAACAAAACAGCCGCGATGATGGCGACAACGGCCGCAGACCCGATAGCTATGCCCACTACTGCACCTGTCGAGAGACTCGAGTTGGACGAGGATCCACTCCCTGCCGAAGCTGTAGACGAGGATTGACTCGCGGTCGAAGTTTCGCCGATGACAGTGACAGTGGACCGTGACGTTGATGATTCATCGGCATTTTCCACGGGTGGTGTTTCGAGTGCGAAGAGGTCCGATTCAGCCCATCGGATCTGGAATGCGGGAACGGAGACTGTGTTGTCCCCAGAAGTGGAGATGGCATGGAGGAGGAAGTCGGAGCAAGAGTACGAACTAACATAATAACCCTGATTAGAATTTGATCTGGCATGAAGAATCTAGAAGGATGCTGCCTACCTCGGAACACATATCGCTGCTGTCTCCGTTGGTCGAATAGACCCACCGTAGTCTGTGTCTGTCGGTGTGCATCCCGACGTGTATCCGGAGGGGCATATTCCAGGAGAGTAGAAACCGTAGTTGTACCAGACAGACTCGTAGTCAGGCGGATAGCAGGAGAGCGTGATGGTGTCGAAACCACCAAATGTCACGATGGAGGGACAGCCATCTGGAGGGGACCAGACTGTTGTAAGTGGCACGATATCGAATTCGCCGAAGGGGCCACCGGATGTGTGGATAGTACTGTAGGTATTATCGGACATCTTCCCTTCTATATTGAAGGCAACTTCAGAGCGAAGGAGATGGAAGAGGCATCGATCGAACAACACGACCTTCGCAGGGCACTTGGGGTCTAATAAAGGCCCAAGTACATTTGAGACAATTAAAGTTTGGCTCAAATCTAGACCAGTCTAGTACTTAGATGATCTAAGAGCTGAAACCTCATGAAATGCGTGATAGGTTAGCCAAGAGATTTGAAGCGCCACCCGAATGTTGGGTGTCAATAGTAGCTTAGTGGTGGCAAGCAGGTTCAGCTATTGGCAAGTGGCGGATAACAATTGGTTACTGATTGCCGATCACTGCCTGCAAGGGCGCTGGGCGGGGCCACAGGGCAAGTAAGAAGATCAGGCCATTCGGTCAAGGGACGTACTTACGTAGTCTGGATAAGCTATTCCTTTTGGTTATTGTTGGATAGCGTACGGAACATTCCATCTAGGGATTAATGCTCAATAGGGTGTGGATCCTGAATCTGTTTATTGTCTTCGTCTAGGATGCCCCCGCCTCCTCTTTTCTCGAGAGGGGCTTTATATTATCTGAGTCTTCGTAATACAGTGTCACAATCCAACAGTTATATCACCTGGTGAAGTTAGGATACTGCAATAATCAGAACAGTACTGGATGGCAGACGCGGCTCACGATCTGACAATCGACTTGCACATTAACAAATTGCACCATTGTATTCATTTACAATTTCTAGTCAGGCGAATCGGTGCTAAATATTTCCTGCCCGCAGGTTGTTTTAAATACCTCTTCTCAGACAACGAGCATGCTCTCCACCCTCCTTCCGACTGTCGTGCTCCAGACGTCGATTTTTCTGTACCACCAGTCCGCGAGATATAATGTTATACTCAACAGGACAACATAGCCAATGACAAACCCCCCAGCCTGGCCGACGCGTTCAAAAAGCCTCGGCATGATCCAAAACCCAAGGCTGTGCAAGATTGGCCCGTGGACAAGATACAGCGAGAAGCTGATCTTGCCCAGGTACTGCGCCACCGGTCCCTCTAGAAAGCCACGAAGAGAAGGACTTCGTAGAACGCAAGGGAGTAGCAGAAGCGCACCGATGGCCTGGTAAAACATCCAACCCGACAGGGGAATGTAATACTTGGGGACGAAGTAAGAAAGAACTACGAACCCGGGTGTGTACTCAGCGCCGGCGTCAGGATACGAGAGAAAGTAGAGGGCCAAGACGATAACGCCCCAGCGCTTTGCCCTTGCTCCAAACGCCGGTTTTTTAAAGAGGGCCTGGCGACCCTTTGTGGCACCCGCAACAGGAGGCAAGCCTTGGCCAGGATCGGACAGAATGTCAAGCTCTGAAAGCATGGTGCCTCCCAGGAATGTGGCCATATCCCAACGTCCCAGTGTCAGGCTGTAGGCGGAGAAGAGGGCCGCAAAGCGTAGCCGCCACTTTACTTTCAGGGCTGCGGTTCCGAGTAGGAAAAGGTAGATGACCATGGATCCGCGGAGCTCCATGGGGATTGTGAAGGTATGCGGGTCGTATCGTGGATGGTAATGGCCGAAATTGAAGGGGTTGGCCCATTCCGCGTAGGCTCTCGTGAAGTTTTGGAGAGCATAGGTAATGTTGTCATGGATGAATGGATGCTCCTCCCACGATCCGCCAAACTGAACCCACACGGGGTCAGTGGTGTTTGTGATGTTGGAGTGGTTGCCAGCGCCGACCGCAAGGAACTCGTATGGCAGTTCATGCGCGTTCCTTTCCCTGTTGTCCTTCAGGTAGGCATGCGGAGTAACCTTTTTCTTCTTTTGTGTTTTCGTGCTGTTTGATGCCGCCGTATCATTTGCGAACAGGGCATCGTATTCATCCTCCACCTGGTAAAGGGCCGAGGGGCCAAGCAGCTCAGATGAGCTATTCAGACAGAGGATGTCGGTCCAGCCAGTGGTGTTCAAGTATGCCGAGCTCCGCAAACCCAAGGAATCGGCGACGGCTGCAGCGCTGTTGACTGGAAAGCTGCCGTTGTAACAGGGGCCACCCAATTGGGCGATTGTCACGGTGCCATTGATGTACATCGAGTCAGGGCCCTTGTAGATGGCCATTTCGGAGCGGAAGACGCCCATCTGGGCTAGCATCGCCACCAGGAACATGCTGATGGTGGGGGGAATATAGAGACGGAACACTCGTCTGAAGACGGACGACGCCAGCTTCTGGTAGGCCGTGTCCAGGCGTCGCTCGTGGATCGCCCTGAGAATATGGCGACAGAGCACATAGCCTGAGATGGCAAAGAAGATGGCCACCATGGGACGGCCGCGGTTCAAAAGGCATATGATGGGGAGGGAAGACCAGGCCTCGTAGGGCTCGGGGGCTCGCGGCGGCAATGCGCCATAGCCCAGCATAATGGAAGGCGTCCAAGGCCAGAGGAAGTGGTAATTGAAGACGATGAGACAGGCGATTCCACGAAGTCCGTCGAGACATCTGATCTTGTCTCGGCTGCGCGAGGCTGAAGCTGAAGCCGAAGCTGAGCCCTTGTCATCGACGCCACCACGGTCGCCGCGGTCGCCATGGCGGAGCTGCTCTTCGTCCGACTGGCGGCCGTGCGCCTGCGCAGACTCGCCCCAGAAGCTGGAGAGCATGCTGCTTTCTCGATTGCGAGCGCGCATGCAGAAACGCAGAAACGCAGGAGGTGGCGAATCGAGATGAGATGATGATGATGTATCTCCGGCGCATCCTCCGGAAAGGACATTCAGCCTTTTGGAGTCCCCGCCGGCTTACCTAATGCGGGATCGGCGCTGCGCCTCAGGCAACGAGGCTGTCCTATTTCAGCAGATGATCGGCGCTGCTTGCGCCTCACTTTGCGCCACAGCCTTAAGAGGTGGGTTCAGACGGCTCGTGGTTCATGGTGATGGTTCATGACAAGTTTTATTTCATGGCCGACCCGAGTTTTTCCTCCGGTTTTTGGGCCAAGTGTCTCAGAGTCTAGATGTGTCTCATTTTAAATCCCACAAGCTCAAAAGACGGGGAATTCTTTTTTTAAAACTCGCCACTGTGTAAGCTGAAACGGCATCGTCATAGAAAAAAAAGGGAAACCCCCCAAATCGGTCACCATACTCCAGTATCGTTGACATAGCCCCTTCGCTCTTCCCCTTATTCATTGTCTTGTAATACTCTCCAAGTTCTCCCAAATTTTAATTTCCTCAAATACTGTATTCCCCACCTCTTCCCCTTCTACGAAGCAGCTGATACCAGCGCAAGTAGCCGCGTCTGAGTAGACCATGGTAGACAAGGCAAGTCGATCATTGACAAAAGTCTCCATGACATCTCCATCGCCAAAAACCCGAAATTGTAACCTTTACATTGCCTCCACATCATTTTCATCAGCTTGGAAGAACAATGTGAAACGCCCTTGCACCTTCGCCTTGTCAATGTCGCCTTCGCGATTCAAGGAGCTTCTATCCACGACGAGTTCCTCGTCCTCCGGGTTCAAGTATATGCTCGTTACACACCACTTTAATAGAGGTGATGTCCTCTAACCGTGTACCAAGAGCCCTGGTGGCGTTCGGTATCGAGGTGTAAAAGAGTTCACGCGGAAGTGACAAGCATCCAGTCCAACCTTTGGACTCACGTAGGCCCAGAGTGATGTCTTCTTCCTTCAGCCAACCCCAAACGATTCTAGTCTTGTCGATGGGATGTTCGCATGAGTTTGGCGCGTAAAAGCACCCATTGTCCAGGGGTCCACAAAAGTCGACATCCATCCTGACGCCGCTGCCATCTTCTCTTGGAGTTCCAGCAATCCACATACACCAGCCTACGGAAGAATTGTCTTCGTTTTCGATGAGCTTCCGCTTCAAGCCTCCCTCAGAGCCAGTTATGAGGAAGTTGCATTCATCTAGTCCATCTCGCAACGTCATAAACCTAGCGCACTCCCAATTTGCTCCAAAGTCACCAGACCATTTCCTGGAGCGACATACACCAAACGGGAACTCTATCAAGGGCCCGATGTATTCCAACTTGGATAGGTCGTATGGCGCAACCGCGTACAGGAACACCACGGGGCCTTTGCCAAGGACACCGCCTGACACTATACCGTAGAGCGTTTTCTGCTGCTCGCCTCTGAGACTGCTAAGAGCGGGCTACTCGGCTGAATACGGATCTCGGAACCCAGTAACGGAGATCATTTGATTCCCCATCCAAGATAGGATTCAAGTCGCTCTTGTCCCATGTCAAGCCACCGTCATTTGAAATAGCGCATGCCAACCCCGCACAATTGCATTTGTAAGGCTTGGCCCATTGGATCGGGAGATAGCACACCGACGAGTAGATGACAGTCAATTGATCCCCTTGTCGTTTCAGGCTAGTTGGATGCAGAGAGCCCGTGAAGATGCCGTCCTTATCGTACGGCCTGCTAGGTTCAAGCACCGGCTTGGTTCTGTTGTGTACGCAACGGATCCCATCATTGCTTATGAAATAGCCCCAGCATATGTCTCTTCAGTCGCAAGATTTTGGGTTCCCTAGTCATAAAGGGAGATGTCAATACTGTTGCTCAGTACCGGCCTTGTCTATTGTGAAAGTGCTGCGCGAATCGATGGAGGACAACTCACACTGTTAGAACAAGTAATATGTACCCGTAGTCTCATCGTACCCTGGCGTACATGGATCATTCAACCAGCCCCAGGGTGCCTTGAGGTGATAGGTTGGACTGAGGCGCCATTGAGGCTCGAAGGCAGGTTTAGTAGAAGTTGGCAACATGGTGCAGAGAATCTTTCAGTAATGAGAGTGTAGAAAGGGCGAGAGGCACATCAGTGTCTATCTCGAGAAACACCTTATTGGAAATAGTGGAGCATTTGACCACCCGGATTTAATCCTCAAACTCGGTAAAGGAGTGTGGCGACTTTGATTTAGTATTGGGATAGAGGGGAGAGACTTTGTATTGTGGATATGATCCAGATAATGACCTGTGGAAAATTGAATTGTGAAGATTCATTTCATCAAAGAGAGAGCCCGCCCAATCATCAAAGCGACTATAATAGCCATAATTTGAATCGGCGCATAGGTGCCTTATCCCACAGAAGTAGCAGTCTCCCTAGATCTTGTAGCCCACGAGGATAAAACCCCGACAGTTGAACTAGATCATGCCACTAACTGAAGCCGTTTGTCGTTTTGGAGAATCTTGCATTATTCCCCGCTCCTTGATGTATGCGTACTCTGTGTTCGCTTGCTTGCTTGTGTGCTCGCCCCCTTCGCTCTAATATGAGAGTCTCGGCTTCTTTCTCTGGACTCTGAGTTCTTTTGCCAGCTAAACAATTGACATCGCTACACTTTGACATTGTCATCTCTAGGCACAAGTTTTTGACCGCAATAACCAAACCATCGCTCGAAGATTCCGAGGAACGAAAGGATGGACACTTGGAACAAGCCAAGACAATCGACATTGACGAGAAGGGCAATGCTACCACTTTCCACGGCATGTCACTTGACGATGTTCTTCCTGACTTGGGGAAGCCGTGGTGGAAAGTTCCCCATCTTCTCAAGTTAAACCTTGTGCTGCTGGGTGCTCTCCTTACACCAGCCACCAACGGATTCGATGGAAGCATGATGAATGGGCTGCAAACATTACCCGTCTGGCAAAAAGGTAAGTCGGCTAACCAGGAACCTTGGTAATCTCCTGTCATATGAGACTTGCTGACATGGCATCGCCATCTGGTAGACTTCGATCATCCCCATGGAGCAGTTTTGGGTACACTTGGAACAATCAACACCATCGGTTTCATCACGGCACTTCCATTCTCAGGGTACATAACCGACAGGCTAGGTCGCCGTATGCCCATTCAGATCGGAAGTATCATTATGTTGGTGGGAGCTGCTATTCAGGCTGCCTCACAAAACATGGCCATGTTTCTCGTTGCGCGACACCTTCTCGGCTTTGGAATCTCGGTAGCTGCTGTTGCATCGCCTGAGCTTGTGGCTGAATTGTCATATCCCAGCCGCCGAGGAAAAATAACAGCCATTTATAACACCAACTGGTTTGTCGGAGCCGTCATCGCAGGTTGGTATTTTCTCCACATTCAGAATTCAGAATTCATGCATTCACTGACACGAGAGACGTTTGGCACTTTTAAGATTAGTAACTCATAGTCTTGGAGAATTCCATCTCTACTCCAGGGAGCCCCTTCAATCTTGTAACTCATCATTTGCTGCTGGATCCCCGAGACCCCAAGATGGCTTATCTATAAGGACCGCCGGGAAGAAGCCCTTCAGATATTGGCAACGCACCATGCCGGCGGCGACATCAACAGTCCTCTCGTTACGTTTGAAATCGCCGAGATTAAAGCTGCATTGGCCCCCGAGAAAATTCGAAGCACTACCAAATTCTCTGCCTTCCTAGAGATACGTAAGTTTAATCGCTTCCCTTACCCTACCACCTTGCTCTGTGGACCTGTGGTAGATACTGATACCGTTCGCTGCAGCTGGTAATCGCCATAGATTATTTATCCTCGTTGTCATTGGAATTATGCAGCAAGCTTCAGGAAATACCCCGATCTCTACTTCCTGGCCTTGATTCTGAAGCAAGTCGGTATTGCGGACGGCACAGCCCAAAATGGCATCAACGGCGGTCTCCAGGTGTTCAACTACATTTCCGCCCTTTCGTCCGCTGTCCTAGTTGATAAATTCGGCCCACGTACCCTACTTCTACATTGTGTTGCTCAACGAAGTGGATTGAAGAGTAACCTTAATATGTAATGACCGCCCCCCCATAACCTTCGCCTGTAGTAAACCTTCGACCCAGAAACCCTCCGCCCCCGGATGACTCATGAAGCAGCCGAACGCTGAGTCTTCTCGAGCAGCTCCAGCAGCTCTAAGGACGGCTTTCCCCTGAACAGCATCGCTTCTTGCGTTCATTCGCTGGTGGCGGAGTGTGCCGCAGAACGAGCGAGCCAGCAGAGAACTTAGACTCAGGCTGATTCGGCAACCGATTCGGCAACTGATTCGGCAACTGATCCGGCAATTGGTTGTTGTTTCCTGCACTGGCGTTTCCTTGACCATGACTACGCTTAATTTGTTGCGCAAAAAGCATAGGATCCGGATAATTCGGCATCGCCCTGGCCCAACCCTCGGCAAGCACATCCGGGGTCCGGGGAAATGGGGTCGAGGCGTCTGGGGCCCCGTGGGGGTATGTAGGCCAAGAAGCTCTAGCCTATCGCTTAGTCTCTGGCAATCCCATCTTTCTGGCTTGGTTTAGAAAGCCGATTCACTACTAAATACCTTGTCGGCTGGAGGACGGAGCTTGTCTTCCAGACCAAACGATTGGCGCTTTGTCAATACCAGAGGAACCCGCTGCTCGGTGGAAAGCTCCCCAGCATTCATCCTACACCAATAAAGGAAGGGGGGATGCAACAAAGTAAACAAGGTAACTGACTCGGCCGCAAATTGACTGCTGTTACTCTGAGGAAGAGGAAAGGGGATTGGATTATTCATCGTGGCGATCGTCCCACATTGACCGATCGGATCGAACAACTAATGCATCCGGATACGACTTCTCCTGGAGAGTCTGGACTCTTCTCTGCCCTACACTTATTTCATTAGTCCGCCATTGTCACACGTCATTATTATTGTACGGATTGTCATGGACGACCTTGGATCAAGCATCCCAGTAGGAGCAAAGAACAGTCGAGTCAGGGTGTTGATTCAACTGCAAGCTAGTACGGCGAACGCGTACGGAGTACTAGCCAAACCAAAAAGCCACGGTCTCCGCTGGTTCGGCCACCTCAGGCAACGAGCATTCTGAACGCTCCCCGAACTGTGGGATTATCCCAAGACGGAGTCGGGTGGTAACATTGCCCATAAGATCTGGACCTTGCACCTCCTCTGGGTCCTCTCACAATCAAAGGACCCAGCCCTCACCCCAGCATGTCCACCTCACCGATTGACCCTGTCGTCGCTATACCGACATTCATTGGCTCGCTTTTGTCCTTTCTTGCCACCTCAATCGCAATCGTGTTGCATATAGTCGTTCCACCTAGGCGACATTTTCGCCATGCACTCATTATCAATCTTCTCGTAGCAGGTATGTATCCAGAGGACAATGCTAACTCCACTGTTTGGCTTACCGTTAGTATGGTTAGATTTCATGAATAGCCTTAATAACACGGTTTCGGGTGCGATCGCGCTGGCGAGCAGGCACACGGACGAGAATACAACCGTCGGCGTCGGTTGCATTGCCAACGCTTGGTTCGGACAATTCTCTGTCCAAGCTATCGACTTCAACATTCTCATCATATCCATCGTTGTCCTTTTTACTGTGCTCAACGGCCAACTTGTTGCACAATCGTCTGCTATGGCCACGACAGCTGTATGCGTTGCTGCGTGGATCCCTGGCATCATCACCAGTAACCGCAATCTTTGAATCTTCTTGAGGCGTGACGGTTTTGCTAAGATGTATATATCAGGTACTATCGGTCTCAGTTTGGGAGCCTACGGCCACGTCAGTGGGAACTGGTGCTGGATTCGCCCGGAGTATCTCGGGCTCCGCTATGGGCTCACGCATGGGTGGCGCGTAGCCATTTTCTTGGCTACTATCGCTATCTATACTTATATCTACATACACCTGAAGCGAATGTTCGGCAAGTTTCGAATAAGTCATCCCTCCTCGGCCACTTTAGGGGATCCCACTTGCTTTGATGACTGCGCGGAATTGTCTGATACTCAGCACATTCTGGCCTCGAGCTCCTGTGAAGTATCGGGCGACCTTCACGACAGACCGGAGCAGATCCAAGCCCCTCTGGACACGGCCCCGATCGGCAACGCAACCTTATGGTCGGCGTCAGCGGAAGACTGTCGTTCTCAAACACAGAGCACGCGACCTATCCAGTCAATTCAGAAGTCGGCTGATCCAATTCGGCCAGCGTCACACATTCCGGCACCACCCAATTTGAAGAAGATGTTGCTGATGAATGGGTATCCCATTGCATATCTTTTATTATGGATTCCCGGTATGGCCAATCGACTTGCCGAGTCCATCGACGCTTCTCCACGTTGGTTACAGGCTCTCCAATGCTCGACTCAGTTTATCGGGTTTGTCAATGCCTTCACGTACGGGTTTAGCGAACACTTGCGGCAGGCTTCGCTCCAGTGGAAGGACCGACGCGGGTTTTTTCGCGCTCGAGATTGATTAAAATAGTAACCGTGGTGAAAGACACGTCGTTAGAGATTATGTCTATTGGTTGGCCCCCATCCCGTTCAAGAGACACAATTTTCGATGATATTTCGCTCGGCAAACCTGTCCATAGAGCAATTTGTGACACCGCTATAGCTTGAAGTTTCGGCATTATTACCACACCGACGCTTCTTCCATTTCCCACATATCCGACCAATGCACGGGAAATCGGATTCGGCTTCAACGGCGGAGACGAGTTAGTAGTCATCTTGTTCTGGCTGACCCGCCACAATAGCGCAACGTTGCCAAGTTCCCAAAGTCACAATCGGGGTAATCCATATTTGCCTTGATAATTAGTTGTCAAATGCTACCATTTCTAGTCAAGGTACTGTATAAGATATGCAATGCAAAGAAAACCCTACGGTGTTGAAGTCCTGGACTCCTTGAGGCCTTCATGTGAATGAGTGGCGCCCAGATATCCTCTGCTCCCAAACGCATCGTCCACTGCTATCGCTAGGCATCCCTCCTACTGTAACAAGGGTTGCTTGTACTTTGACAAAATACAACCAAACGGGCCTGTGCACGTTGTCGTGTCCTACAACTGGGCCAATTCAGGGCTTCCATGTCCCCTAGCAATTTCCCAAAATCATGAACCATTCATCCGTCTTTTCTTCCCCATCTCAAACCATAACCCAGCATGCTATCGTTGTCCACAGCATACCATAGTTTTGATCTCTTCAGCTGATAATACCACGCTATTACTATGGTAGAGAGGAGGTGTATGGAAGGTGAGTGAAGGTGTGAGTAGGTCGGGGCCGGTGGCTGGAGGTGTCGGAGGGGCATACTCGAGAGGCAGCAGAGAGTCACCGCAGCTCGGAACTGGCCCCGTTCCAAGTTTTAGACCAATATGTGACGCCTCTGAGGATACGCTCCAATTACTCTGCTTACATAACCCCTTCGCTCGGTTTATTCCTTTGGAATCTCATCATTCAGATAGCTCTGGTGGATATCTCAATACCTGGGAGAAGGGTGTGGCGAGAGCCTCCCTGCAAGAACCTTTATGGGGTGTCTATATTTTGGCTCGTCCTATGACATCAAAATGGAATGAACGGCTAATATTGAGGAGATTTAGTTTAAGCCGATAGCCGATAGCCGATAGGCATTTGCCGAATGTGCTTCTCGATCTATTTCTCGGCAATTAGAAGGGTGGCCTTTAAGGTTGCTAGCACCTCGACCAGTAGCCGATGCCGAGCATTTGATGAACTTAGCGGATTCAAAGCTGAGCCCTTCCCGCTGACTCACAGATCATGGTACCTCGCCCGCTTAGTGACACCCTACGAGGTAGAGAATGACCATAGCACAAGCAATCTTGAAACAGCCATGATTGATTCGCGACTATGGTCAAGCGGACTTGGGATGATGCGAATAGGGGAGGAGCTGGAGGAGGATCAAATGGCGAAGCGATGATGCTACCAACACCTGCAGTATGAGAACCCTTTGAAGATGAATGAAGGAAACGAGAGTACATCTGACATGGGTTGTAGCCGCTGACTCCTTCAAAGCCTGAGGATCAGAGCAATGCGCCGAATCGCGAGAGCCTCAGCGGGCTCGGCTGCTTTAGAAACGGCGACATCCCATTTCCACAGATATCAAGGAATACCAAGGCCTGTGTCGCATGCCGAAAACACAAGGTATGATGGAATTGATGACATGGATTCATTATGATTGACATTGAGGCCAGACTAAATGTCTGATGAATGAGAGGGGTCCACCTTGTCGCAGGTGTGCAGAGCGCAACTTGGGCTGCGTCTTGAACAAGAGCTTGCAGAAGATTATCGATGACAAGTCACAGTACGTGTTACCGCAACCTTTCATCTCACGACTGCTTCTCCAATTGCTCACATTTTAGATAGACTCCCCGAAGCCGTAGCACAGGACCTGGACCACATCCACGGCGCTCTCAAGAAGGTCCTGAACAAACTCGGCCTCAGAGAACTACCTCCATTGCAATGTCCTACAGCCTGCGAGACGGAAGGCTCACTCCGCATGGATCACTCTAGAAGCAGGCACCAATCGCCGTCTCTCCCTGCGGAACATCGTGGTCCCTCATGCGACAACTCCCCGAAGGCGACGCCTGAGGATGAAGGCCTTCCGTATGTCCCTATCCACTCACTATACACTCTGACCAAGCTGAGCGCGCTGCGGTCGCCTGAAGATAACGAGGCGACGCAGCGGGGTCGACGTATAGACGACTTCATCACTCGTAAGTCACTCGCTCTAGCAGATGCAGAAAGTCTCTTCGCTCTGTACCGAGATCGTCTAGACCGCTATATGTATAGCATTGGCTGTCGCTATCAGACCCTTGAGGAGTTGCGGCAAAAAAGTCCTATTTTATCTGCGGCCACTCTTACCGTTGCAGCGCTTCATGCCCCAAAGTCTGATAACTTATACGGGGTGTGCAGCTCTGAGTTTCGTCGCCTCATGGAGAAATCTATGTTTGAACGATGTATTGATCAAGATTATCTTCGCGCCCTGTGCGTTGCTTCGTACTGGCTAAGTGACATCTCGTGGATGCTCTCAGGATATGCTATTCGGCGGGCTGCCGAGTGCAATTTACGCCACAGCTATAACCAGGCTATTAAAGAGCGCAGCCAGGGAGCAGCTGACTGTATGAGGCTCTGGTATATCCTCTATATCTGCGACCAGCATCTCGCCACTCTATACGGACGGCCGTCAATTGTCCAGGAAGACTCGTCGATCCAAGGATGGGAGAAGTTCCTAGAGTCTGCTGTTGCAACTAAGGAAGATAAGCGGCTTATGGGTCAGGTGGCGCTAGTGAGCATCTTGAGGAGTATTCGAGAGCTATTCGGCTACGACAAGGGCGAGCCGATCCCCAGGGTGTACATCAACCACATTTCGCACTTTCGGCGACAGCTTGATCAGTGGTATGAGCAGTGGACTAGGGAACTGCCAGGTTGGTCTCGCCTTGATATAGAGTCGCGCTCTTGATGCTACTCTTGCTGATGCTCGATAGAACAATGGCCGCAGATTGGGTCGTTCCCTCGCAAGGGAACAATACTACACTACAACTTTGCGCAGATTCACCTCTACTCTCATGTCTTCCGGGGCCTATCCGGCGACGACCCTATCCCACATTACTTATTTGACTGCGCCTTAAAAGCTATCGCCGCAGCTACGGTCATCATCGATCTTATAATCTCTGACCCAGACGTCGCAACAGGTATCGTGGGCATGCCGTCATATATGCACTCTATGACGGCATTTGCGTGTGTGTTCCTTATCAAAGTGGCTCTCAAGTATGGCGGCGATCTTGTAGAGAGGGAACGAGTCTGTGACCTGATCACGAGTCTTGTGCGGCAGTTCCGGTCTCAGCCGGTCGGGAAATGGCACCTGGCGAACCTAATGACTGGGGGTTTAGAAAGAATGTTAGAGATGCTAAACACCGCGGCTCTAGGGCGTCGCCCCTTGCTAAAGGGGATGGTCGCTGGGACGGGTATCAGCGATAGTGTCGATGCGCCGGGGCAGATGCTGGGTGTGGATAGCCTGTTCCCTGATTTGGACAGGGGTCTGTTCTTCGACCATGACATGAGCTTTGGGTTGTCGGCCGTATTTCAGTTCGATCCGAGAATGGCGAGCATCCATGAATCTGCTCCGATGGCCCAAGTGTATGCGGGTCCTGATTATGGGACGCGGCCGCCTCCTTGATAGTCATGGTTTTTAGGCGTATGGAGTGTCATTTCTATGAAGGCAATTAACCTGTTGATTGAAGAACAACTAGTGCTGATGCCCATACTGGCACGGCTGCTGGGGAAAACCCGGGCGTTTCGAGCATGTCTATCCTACCGTATGAGCAAGGCACGATGCGACCTGTGAATCACCCAAGTTACCTCATTCCGAGGAGACATTGGCTAACCGTGTAAACTTACATATTCAGAGCGAGTACCGAACGGGGTCAGGAAGTAGGTTTCGGAGCTTGGATCGTCAGGCAATTCATGGATAACTTTGATTGCCGCCACCGCCGCCCGAAGAGCGGACCTGGTCCACAAGTCGTCCCTGTAGCTGACTTCGGCTATCAGCTCATGAGCGCAGTTATGGCCGTGATAGGTACTTCGGCATATATCTCTCGATTTCTGGAAGAGTATCCTGCTACAGTCGGAACAGCTCTCTTTGTTCCGATACTATAATATGCGGTATTAAATCTCAGCAAGTACCAGGCAACACCTGGGCGCCGTGATCTTGTTGTGGTAGAGCAGCGGAGTCAAATATCAGGCGCATACCTCCATTCCCTGTCAACTCTGTCCAGCAAAGCGACTCCCGGCATAAAGCTACCGATCCGATCATGTGCAGCTGACTAAATTCTCGGCTTACGTCTTATGATTGATTGCCAGATAGTTACTGCATAATGACACGCGTTGAGGGCAGACTGGGGGGTTGGTGGCTGAACACGACACAGGATGGTTGAGGATGAGTTGGCAAGAGATTGGAGGTAAACGGCCGAATGACAGACCGATCGAGCCAGGTTCGGATCGAGTTGGTCCGACCTTGACTACAACCCGGCTATTGGGCCAGAACCCGATGAAATACCTTCGGCATTTGAGCAGATGATGAGGGCTTGGGGTAAGTAGGTCTCTCATTTGCGCCAAACCCTTCTTTCAAGGCGCCCTTGTGGGGTGCTGAGGTTCGGTAAGTGACTAATTAAGACACTGTCCGCTATTGCGCTTGACGACCCGTCTCATTGAGTCATGGCCGCTCATTTCCATTGTCCTCACATGATGAGCGCGCTATCCAACCTCATCGCCGCTCTCTGTCCGAGACTCTCGAAACCGTGCCGCCCTACCAGCCGTCCGACCCAGTCATCCGTCCATTAGGCGTCACAATGGGTCAAAGGGAGGTGAGAATACAACGCAGATCTCCAGTTCCCCACGACTTCCTCGACGACCGCCCCCCCTCGTTACGAAGCCACCTCCGACACTGGCGGCGCAACCGGAATCCCGGCCCAGACCCATCCAAATATCTGCGTCTCTCGGCTGATGGCTCGTCTCCATCGCTCGTCAGCCAACCATCTGCCATCATTACGAGAGAAGAGTTTGAGTCTCTCCCTCCCACCATCCAACGCAAAGTAAGCACAACGCGTTTCCTTGCTCCTAACAACATGTCTTTGCGCTGTGGTAGCCATGATTCGGCGAGCTTGGCATCGGATCCTGCAGCTGCCGGGGCTAGTTGCCGCCTCGGCATCCCAGGAACACTCACCAGCTGGGCGGCCACTCGAGGCAGACGTGACGACGGCCTGCCACTCCTAATAGATCCATGCCTTTGGAGCAGCAGGGCTCCAGCTCCACCAACTAACCGGGCTCACCGACTCCAAGAAACTCCCGGTCACGCCCAAATAGCCCAATCATCCATTACCCTCGCTTCGTTCCGCATTGAGATATGTCCTTTCCCCTTCCAGTTGTGCCCCTCTCTCCGGCCTTAAGAGCCAGGGATCCCCCTCCATGGCCTGAAGTTGTGAACCTGCTCGTCTTCGTCTCCTTGGCCATCTTGTTTGTGCTTTCTGGGTTGGGCCATGTCTCGTCGAGTCGGGCCTTCTTTCCATCGTCTTAGCGCTAAACTCCCTTATCCCCCAGTACTTCTCCACAATCGAGCGGTCTCGGTTTACTGACCACCATCCCGACCCGGACGACTACCCTCGCCTTGAGAGTGCCGGTCACGACCAAACGTGGACTCCACGGCCACCGTTAGCCAAGCCTCCCAAGCCTCAACAACGCCAAAAGAACAGAGCCGTCTCGGACTCCCCCATCCTATCGGCCCGTCGCCAACCCCGTATCACTTCAGCGGACCAGCGCTTCTACGCGAGTCTCCCCGAAAAGATTAAGCGCCACCACCTTACGGAGGAGGAGCAGCTGGTCGCCCACTACCGCCGGCAGAGTCTCCAGCTCAGCGCCGCAGACGAGGCATTGATCATAATTGAGAAACGAGAGTCGCCGGACCCCAAGACGCCATCGCCACTTGCTAGCCCGGGATGTTGTGACGGACAGTCGTCGGTATCACATATACCGCCACCGCAGGCTGATAAGGCTGGCCGCGGGTCGGACAGCAAGGGGACGGGCTCCTTCTATAACAGCTTTCGGTGGCTTCAGGAGGATGAAGGATTGGACCTACACCTATTCCTAGATGACTATCACATCAACCTTCTTGAAGAGGTGCCAGTGCCGATCAAATTTGGACGATCGTCCTTTCGTCTTCATCTATCCATCAACAGATTACCTGCTGGGCGTTCTTACTTGTCATATAGTCGTCCGCCTACCAAAGATGCAGTAATTGTCCCAGCATTGACATCACCCTCTCAGAGCCCGGTGCCAGGTTCCTCTAGTCACGTCAGCTGGAAGTCCCGGGCATTATCTTTGATATCGCCCAAGAAGCAGGCTATACCTATCCAATCTCCGGCCATAGACCCCGCGGCTGCTCATTATCAAGACCCTGAAGGTCGGATGAAGCTGCGGGTGTATCTCGCGTTGCGCCAGAAGTTCGATGAGGTCATCGAGTTCGGCTTCCCATCCATGGACGGGGTGCAATCTCACGAGAACAATCTGGCCAAGGAGAGAGAGGGCAGACTGGAAGGTCCTGACAAGTCGAGAGAGTTCCGCAGCTTCCTGGACGACGACACAGATGGTTGACAAGGCGGCGTCCCTGGGTCCTGTTCGGCCGAACACTGACCGCTCCACGTGCCTCAGGGGTGACGATGCGCGGGAGCGGGTGTCATGCCTGGTGATGATGCTGCGGATGACACTTATAAAACCTGACCTACGGGCAAGCGAAGAACGGATTTGCGGTTGGACGTATGTGGGTTGCAACGGCGGATCCAACGCATGGGACGAATCAATGACTAGCCCTGATCTCTACTTGCAATAGAAGCCTTTGTAACGACCTGAATGTGGAGAGAGTGAGGGAAGCTGGGGTAACACTGGTGATATGCTAGAGACTCGAAGGTAGGGGTCCAGTAACGATAAGATTAATCTCTGCCTCCTAAATCTATAGCAATCCCTGTTATATATAGCTGCCGGGCTGTTATGAGTATATAGCTGGTATTTATATATATAACTGGCTCTTAAGTGTAACGATTCGTGTCTCTCCTAGAGGTATAGGGTAGGCAAAGGGGCGTTTAATACTTAATTGAAGGGTGATTAGGATGTCGGCTGTGAGCAATGTAGATCACGGGTCTAGTAATAGTAAAGTAGAGTACTCTAGGTAACCAAGTTGTATTGATAGCTAAGGAGCTTAGGGCTCTGTTTACTGTGCTTGTATGCTGTGTATATAGATGGTGGAGTGACGGGTATTACGAGTGTGTTAGTTCTAGAGTGCTATTGCTTTTATAAGTAGTACTTCTATATAGTAAAAGATTAAGGCAGGTTATTTGTATTTAATTTTATCTAACTATTTATATTTTATTCTGGCTTGCGCTGTAATATTAAGTAGCTATATTTAAGCTAGACTTTTATTATTATTTACTTTAGGTTTTAATAAAATGTTCTTTATTATTATATATATATATCGTAAATTTTATTTAATATTACTTTTATTTCAGATAATTTTTATTTTTAGTCAATCTTTTATTATATTTATACTATCATATTCTAAGTTATCCCGGCTATATAGCTGGGGCCCTTATAGCAGCCCTTACAGCTGCATATACAGCTGCGTCGCCGGAATAATACTCGGGCCGGGCTTAAAGTTACGAACTATTCGGGGAAACTATAGAGAAGTATTTTTTAAACGATTGGACTGCAGCCAGCCTTACAGGTCGATATGTTATATTAAGAGCTGTAGAATTCACTCATTATTCAAAATATTCCCCGACTTACACTGACAGGGGGAACATACCAAACACTGGGCGAAGAAAAGTGGAGTTACGTGACAAAGGTGATAGTAATACTCATATTATATAAATTGAGTTGATTTATCCTGGGCGTAACCCACAAATAATCAGTGAGAAAGTTATACGGGTAATGGAGTTGGGCTATACGTGATGGACTAGAGTGTACTGGGTTGTGACAAGCTAGACCACGTAATGGTCGGAATATCCTGTCAACACATTCTCGAAAGGAACATTGTTCCAAGCTAATTGTCCCACCAATGCTTTCAGCTCAACAGTCGATCATGCTGCATCCACCAAATTCTCCCTGAAAACCACGTTCGCCTTCGTTTCCATCTCCAACAACTCTTCCACCTTGTTATGCAGACCTGCCCGAACAGCTTCTTGAACATTCTTGTCAGTACTTTCCCTCACAACCTGCAGAAGATTCGGTGTCTGTCCATCTCTGCTGAACAACAAATCCACTGCTTCCAGAGGCAATTGGTTTGTCTCTGGGAAGAAAAAGTACACGACCGGAATTGCAGCAAAGTTGAGCGCTGCAAACACAATGTATGACTTGTACCCAATGTTCGTAATCAACACAGGTGTAATCTGCACAACCAAGAATGTGAAAGCCCACTGCGAGACAACACCAATGGCACCACCTCTCACACGAAGCTTCAGTGGAAGGATCTCTGATGGGTAAATCCACATATTTGCCTGCCACCCAACGGTGAAGAAGGTGTAGAAGACATAAAGCACAACGACTGCACCGTACCCCAGACTCTTGGTACCTATTCCAACAAACACTGCAGAAAGTGCCATGCACAATGTCATACCAGCAGATCCAAACATGAAAAGTCGGCGACGACCAAATCTATCAACAGCCCACCAAGCAATCAAACTTGAGAGGAAGAAATAGACCTGATTTCCAGCAGAGACCAGAAGTGCATCGTGGCGACTCAATCCAATGGAATGTTGAAACACGTATGGGCCGAGGCTGGAAATGACATTGGACCCAGTCAACTGTTGCATAGCATTGACCCAAAAGGCGATGATGACTCTTGTTCGTCCAGAGACACCACCGTTTTTGAAGATGTCTGACCAACTGCCTTGTTCAGCCTCGATCTCAACCGCGTATTTGATTTGTCCAATCTCTTCAGCAATATCGTCAGACCCTCTGAGAGCAGCAAGACTCTTCGAGGCGTCACTAAATCTGCCTTCTCTAACGAGGAATCGTGGTGATTCGGGGAGGAATGGTATGTAGCATCCAATGATGACGCAGAAAATAATCTGGAAGGCGCACGGAAATCTCCACTGCACAGAGCCGGAGTAGGAAGCCATGCCGTAGTCCAACCAGTTGGCGATAATCAATCCAAGGATGAGATTAGACAGCTGCATAGCCGCCATTCGACCTCGAGACTTAGGGTTGGCACATTCTGTGAGCCAGACGGGAATGACGGCAGTCATCATTCCCAAGCCGAATCCAGATATAACGCGGCCGATCAGGAACTGCACCACACTAAAAGAAGCGGTTTGAATGATGGCACCAATCGAGATGATTCCAGCCCCGATCATAACATTTGGCTTTCGACCAAATTTGTCGCCAAAGAGAAAGATGTAAAGTGCACCAATCATAGCTCCGAGCTCATATGAAGAGATGAGGAATCCCAGCAGAGATGCACCTGGATTGCCGAATTGGTTGAGGAAGTCATTTGATGTGGTGAGGCCTCCCATGAAGCCAAGGTCATAACCGAAGAGGAGAAAACCAAGACCGCAGCAAAGGGTAACGGCATACACGAGGGGTTGGCCTTTGAGGCCTAAAAATGTAGGTGAAGACATTATGGCTTCTTGGTGAGGTAGTAAAGAGAGGGTAATGTAGTTGGTTCGGAACTGTTGCTTCTTGTCGAGGATGAGGAGCTATTTATCAACTATTCGTAGAATCTCAAAAGCCGACTATTTCATGACCGCATGCTGCTTCACAATAACTGACAGTGTCTCTTCCCCATGGGGGAGATGCTTCAAGCTTCACGAGCTAAAGCTTTGATGGAGCTACAGCATGGTGACACCCTTGACCCCCGCTGCCGAATCGGGAGAGGTACACGTGCCTTGTCGGCTGTTGAACTCAGTTCAAACCATAGAGCATACGCAAGCTGTGTTCCTGTGGCGTCCAGCTGAAAGTTTGACTTCAGGTCTAATCAAGCCATAAATCTCCACAACGCTTCGACTGCATGAGCTGATTTACTTTCGGCATTTGAAGTCCTCGGCTTTTGAAATGTAAGACGACAACCCAGTCGGGAAGAAAAGGGCTGGGCCAGCATGAAGGAACCTCCTGGGTAGTGTGCAAGCCAGGAAGTGACCTCGAACGCTTCTACTCTCAGCTCATCGAAGCTCATCACTTGTCAAAAAAAAACCCACACCATAGGGACCCATGCATAAAACTTGAACAGCGGAACAATTGCTTACCATATGAGAATACTAGAATGCAACTCCATATCTACATGCCAAATCAGGGTCGCAGGTTATCTTTCAATTGCCGAAATATCTCTTCGAGATGGAGACTTGCTTCAAGCCCTATGAAATGAGGCATCTAATGCATTATTTGATGGTCACTACTAGCAAACGTAGTAGATGCTCGAGGCTCAAGCTTCCCAAGGCCTAAACCGCTGAGCCCTCAAACACAACGTGTGCAGGTAGCTTTAAGCTGTGATACGCAAGTCAACCAAACATGCAAGCAGGGACATATGCAGTAGGAGTGCAGGATAGTGCTTGTGCACTATGGGTCCAGGTACTATCTCCAATTAAAAACACCGTTGCCGTGGGATGAGCCATAAGGTATGATTCGGTGTCCTCGGGCCGAATTCAAAGACCGATATCCTCGCACTAAGATCAAAGGCCGATAATGTCGAAGCCGAGTTCAAAGACCGATATTTCTCGAAAGCCGACCGCCTGTACCAGACATCTTCTTTCAAACATGCAAGTGGTAATATGGGTACGGTGGTGATTGGGAAATATATAAGCAGTCTTCGGTACATGATATCGGCTTTCCAGGGCAATCGACATCCCTAATTTCAGCCGTACACCATTTGGCACCGGGCACCGAGCAACATATACATTCCGGCTGTTCGACGCCAAGAGAGGACGAACCTGAACACCTTCCTAGATGAGATTGAGAAATTTCTCTACCTTCAACTCAGTCATTCCTTCAAGTTATATGTAAAATGGCTACCAGATCAACTGCTATTACACCCCATGGCGAAGTCGTCCGCAATGCTCAAGAAACTTACGGTAAGGGTGAGACTCTGTTACGGATAGGGTAAGTAATCATCCCAGCCCTTCTCTCTTGTCTTTATTATTACCACTAACTTTGTCTCTTTTGACAGGAACGGCGGTGCAGGTTGGTCGACATGATGATGGATTATTGTGTGGAATGTTGGCTGATTTGAGTTTCCCAGGTGCAACTGGCTTGATCAAAGCTCTCGCAGACGACTACTTGAAAACACTTCCAGGCGATCCTTCCATCGAGTGGGTGTGCAATCATTCTCGAAACACGCAACTCGCTCTCAAGGACGGCTACATTGACCTCGGGTTGACATACGAGCGGGATCAAGAAGAGATAGCGATTGCAGAAGGGTGGTCGCTCAGCGCTGGCTGTGTATTTCACGACCATTTCCTCCTCGCAGGGCCAATCTCCGATCCCGCAAATGTTCGATCAGCTTCTTCAGTCGTTGACGCCTTTTCCCGTATCGCAAGTTCCAAGGCCCAATTTCATAGCCGTGTGGATGGATCTGCGACAATGTGGAAAGAGCAGAGCTTCTGGGAAAAGTGTAGTCTAAGCCCCTGGGAAGACAAGGACGCGTTAGCATCGTGGTACAGGTCTACCTTGTTTAGCCCCTCTGAAGCGCTGGCTGCAGCCGATGCTGCTGGGGCATACCTTCTGATTGATCGATCGACACTGCTTCGCCAGACCATGTTATATACGATCCATCATACCACCGTCTTCTTCGAACCAACGACCTCAGATGACATCCTTATGAACAGCTGCTATGTTGTGTATTCACCAAAGTATACTTCTACCGAAAAGGCTGCTGCTGTTATGCAGTTTATCAACTACCTGTTTTCCTCCCGAGGTCAACATGTTATCGCTTCATTCGGCAAGAAAGATGTGGGTGGGTTCCCACTATTTATGCCGAATAGAGACGGCTTTGCTACATCTTTCTTATGTGGTGGAAGGCCTAGAGATGGGCGGTGGAGGAAGTTGGAGTCGAGGCTTATGCTCTAACGTTCGGAACGGATTGGTTTCTAGATTATATAGTTTTTAGCAGGGGTGTAGCATTTACTGGTTTATCTCTACTGTTTGAGAATACTGTATGACTTTAATCTATCTGATGATATTGAGTAAAGCTAAAAAAAAACCAAATAGTATTTAGCAGATAATATAGCAATGTTATATAGAAATAATAATATTTGCTGAGTGTTAAGACAACCTTTATACTTACTATAAAAAGTATAAGTATTTTATAGATATTACCTTCTCTTTAGTTAAGGTTACTATATTATTTTAACTTAAATAATAAGCTATATATACAGTTAAATATATTAAAGAAATAGAGATTAAAAATAATACTATTTTACTTAAATCTTAAGTATAGTTAGCATAAAAAGGTATTATTCTACTTAATAATATCTAACTGATTTTATACTTAAGCTCTATCTTAAGAGATAAAGAAATTTAATATTAACCTATAGAATTAAGAATAGCTAGTTTAGTTTGAATATATTAAAAGATAAAAATAATATATATTCTACTAAAGAAAAGCTAGTATAAGTATTTACTAATTATACTATAGTAGTAGTAATTCTATATTAAGAGGTTAGAGTACTCTAGTATATATATACCTAAAAAGGGGACTAAAAGCTTAATAGTAAAAAAAGAAAAGAAAAACACTAGTAATAGTATTAATAATACAGATTATATACTCAGTCTATTTAAAGATTAACAGTTGACTCAGACAGACTAAGATATTTACTCTAACTAGTTAATACAGCCTCCAAAATATAACACAGGCTGTTAACAAGCTTAAGTCAGGAAACCTTATTCCGCTAGCAGTCTTTGGCTGCTATATCCTTTAGCAGAAAGACCTCTCCCTACTAGACTAAGTAACTAAGATCTGGTTGGTAATAGAGCAAGACTCCCTAGAGAGGCTAGGTCTAAAGCTTAAGAAGAAGGAACTGGCAACTGAGGAAGAAGACAGCTTCCTTCAATAACTGGCGAGATCTGGTTGCAGGGACTGAGTTGCGCAGCTTAGACGCGACGTGGTGCTGGTCAACTTGCAGCCAAAGGATTGACGTGCCGGACCCAAGGGAACCCTGTTGGATGGAGGGATGTTGTGGAGGAGGTTATGCGCCTGGTAGTCGTTCCTGGAGTCAGCGGGCTGACATAGAAGAGTCAAGAGACTGTAACTAGGTTCATGATCAATAGACCAAGTCCCTCATCACACTTGTGCAAGCACGTGACTGTATAGAATTTGAAATAGCAGTCAGAACAGTGATTTAAACAATGAGGTTTTATGTATATCGCATCAGCTGTCCGGATCCTTTCCCAGGCCCTCTGCGAGGCTATACTTGGCACTCCTCCGGGATTCCCTTCACCATTAATCAGCCCGCCTGTCGAACTTATCCAGAGCTCGCCACAGCGCAGGTTGAGATAACCTAGGCTTTCCTAAAATTTGTACATGGTTGCGAACCCTGGAAGGCTTTTGATGACGCAAGGGAGGTAATGCACTGGCCTAAGAGGGGAGGGGAGATGGTCGGCAGTGAATTACTAGTAAGATAAGTAGGTACAAAAAGCACCTTATCAAAATTCCTTCGTCTACTGCGGTGAACTAGACCTTCTCTTCGTATGCAGTCTCTATTACAACTGCCTTTCCAGGTTCAAGAACCAGGGCCCCCCCAAACTCGTAGCTACCGAATTTCCTCAAGCTAACCTCTTCGTTGGACAGGTGATCGATCCGTTCCAAAGACCTTCCTTTGCATTCAGGCACACAACAGAAATCAAAGATAACAGCCAGGGCAAGAATTCCAGCAAAAGCAAACCCGACGCGAGACCCAATACCAGCATACTCTGGATACAGCAGGTACGGAATAGAGAAGTTGACGCTGAAGTTGCAGACAACATTAACAACTAAGGCTGTCCGCTGCGAAGGATCACGAAGCCGAAGGCAAGGTAATTTAGTCGTGATAACAGAAGTAAGCGGCTCCCAGGCAAAGACGAAGCCAGTCGAGAAGAGAGTAAGCATCGCAATGATCGCGCTCTTGACGGCAAATGATAGCTCCACAGTAGTCCCTAGGCGCTCACACAAGTCCTATTACCTCGTCAAACCAAGCCAATCCCCTTGCCAACCAACCCTTTGTCATACTGTGTTCATTCCCGAATCCATGTTCACCATCATGTACTTCTAAAAGAACATTGACTGAAGGGATTCTCTCTCTCAGAGCGGCGATAAATCGTATGCTGCCTTCAACGGGCACGGCAGAATCTTGTCGGCCATGCATGATGAATATTTTTGGGTATGAAGTGACGGTTTGTAGGCGGCGCATAGGGTAATATTCATCTGAGATTTCGCCACCGCCTGTGAACCAGTCGTTGAAGGATCCATGTTGAAGTGCGGCGACTATCAGCTTATTACGTTCCAGATTCCAATCCTCTGAAACCGGCGCAATTGGATTGTTCTGTCGCATGGTAGTTAGGTGTTCTTCGATCACAGAGTAAGGGACTGTTGGCCAGCCACGGAATTTCTCATCTTGCCGGTGTCCAGCTGACGTAAACCAGGGATCCTCTAGGTCAATCATAGGGAACGGTGCAATTATGCCACGAATTGTGAGGGTTGGGCTGAGATTGCTAGCCATGAAGCCAGACTGTACGGCGAAGTAGCCACCGGCGCTGTCGCCGATGGTAATGACCTTGGAGAGATCGACTCTGACAGAGCATTTGGTGTTGGCCGATATGTAAAGTTGTAGATCATTGGCAACACATTTCCAAAAGTCGGACAAATGTTCTAGAAGGTCGACAGCACTGGACTCAGGCAATAACCGATAGTTTGGAAACACCATAATGGCACAATGGCGCCGAGCATAATGGAAATTCCATGGTGCAAGCCAGCCAGTGAATAGAGAGGCTCCCGTCACCAAACCGCCCCCATGAAAGCGGGCGATCAAGGGGGCCCCCGTAATGGAGCCCAGGGCGTAGAGGCTGACAGCATCTCATTGGGTACCAGAACATCGACAGTGATTTCGTGGCTAATAAATTATTCTCTAATTCTTAATATATATATACTCTATATTTACTTACTTACGTATATACTTACTCTCTTTACTTTAATATAAGAATTTTAGCCTCTTTCTTTAAATTTTAAATTCGTTTACTAGCTAAATAATTTATATTACTATATTTTAATATTATAATCTGTAAATATAAAATTTTCAGACTATAATAATTAAATTATTACTTAAAAATTCTAAAAAATAAAATAAAAAATACTTAAAATAAGCTAAAATAATTAATATTTATAAGAAGAGCAGTATTACTACTTTCTATAGTATATTATTTAATAATATTCTTCTTAATTTAGGGAAGTAATAGTAGAAAGTTCTCTATCTTTTTAAATTAAATTTTTTACTATTATATAATCTTTTTATACTAGCTACTAATAGATTTAATAAAAATATAATAAATAGGCTATAACTATTATCTATTTAATAGAAAGATACATTAGCTAACTAGAAATCTTAATAATCTTCTATATTATAAAACTTACTGATATAGTATTACTATCTAGTAGATTTCAATTATTTCTATAGTGTAATTTTAAGTATTCTTAGAATAATTAATACTATTAATTTTATTACAGTACTTCTATTTATAGAGTATATAGCTAACAGACTAAATTCAGATTAAAAGTATTATTATATTAGTAGGAGCTGCTATTTAGGCTGTCTTATAAAATATAGCTATATTTCTTATTATATAATACCTTTTTAGCTTTAGAATCTCAGTAGTACGATTATATTACCTGCACTTATAGCTAAATTGTTATATTCCAGCTACTAAAGGAAAATAATAGCTATTTATAATACTAACTGATTTATTAGAGCTATTATTAATATTCTATTCAATAATATATCCAGAGAGACAACTAATAGCCTAAAACCGGATACACTTATCAGGGTCCCAAGATTAATTATCCAAGCGAGCTCGCTTGTCCCCGTCCGAATTGCTGCCATCCGAGGAGGCCCGAGCATCTTTCTGCTGTACAGGGATCACATGCAGAGTCGGCTCGATGCAACGGCCAGCCACATCATGTTTGGCATCCCACTCGGCGAGATCAGCGAGGGGAATCTTGCGAAGCTGGTTGCTTTGAACCCCATCATCTAGAATAACGAGTTCCTGTCGCAGCTTGTAGCCCTTCCACTTCGGAAGAAGGAACGCCCAAACCCAGTAGTAGATGACGCAGATAATGATACTGCACCTTGATTAGTATATATCAACCCATGAATCAATCGAGATTGCTTACATTCCCAGACCAGTGACTGCGTATGTGGCATACCAGAAGCTGACGTCGCCGGCATACTGGCCGCCTGCAGGGGGGTACCAGGGCATGATTAGCAGGTACAGCTGGATGCAGATGTTGAAGATAATGACGACATTCCACGCCTTGAACTCGGGCTCGGGGAGGTTTGCCTTCCTACGGCGCCAGCGGACGGCGTAGACACCAACAGCCATAGAGAGGTCGAAGACAGCTCGGGGGAAGACACCCAGATCGTTGACTATCCCGCTATTAGAAACGCCATAACGCTACTTATGCCGCAGAGAAACTTACCGAAGGTGAAAGCGTCTCCGGCAGGAACAGCGAGAATCAATAGAGCAGTCAAGAACCAGATGACGAAATAAGGACCCAAGGGGGTGCCGAAAGGCTTAGTGGACACCCAAAATGAGGTGAAGGGCAAGACGCCTTGTCGGCCACACTCTCTGACACGTCGAGACAAGCCAATGATGACAGCAATCATATTTCCGAAAGAGGCCAGAGCGATGAGAAAGTTGAGGCCGCGGACAGCTTTGCCATCGCCGAAGACCTTGCTAAAGAATAGGCTGGCCACGGTAAGTTTTGAGTTCTCCAACTCCTCCTTGGGAACTGCAAGTGGGTTTTATTTAGCTTGACGAGATGATTCTGAAGTGATAATGGCTACTCACCGGCAGCGAAGAAGGCGACATTGGCAAACATGTACAGGACGTAGACCGTAGTCAAGGCAGCTGTAGCATAGATCTTCAGAGACCGAACAGGGTTCTATTACAGCAAAAGTTAGCCTTACTACCAGCGAACAGTATCATCAATTTCCCTACCTTGACCTCGTTGACAACATTGAACGCATTGTTATACCCTCCATACGAGAAAATGATGCGGTACAGGGCGGTAGTCATTCCATACGCCGAAGCCTTTGAGCTTCCAGACCAAGCATCTTGAAAGTTCAGCGTTGGGTTCTCGATTTTGGTGTTGCCTCCCAGGACGACGAAGCCGGTGATGATGACGAAGAGAAGTGTGCAAATCTTGACAATGCCGACACCGTTGGAGAACCAGTATGCGTATTTGGTGTTGAATACCAGGCCTGCTTGTCGTTAGCTTTCGGGCCAATATCATCAGTAAATTGACTAACTCAGCGTCGCAAGGGTATAGCAGGCCAGAGCTGTGCCCTTGATCTGCCAGTCGGTACCTGCATGTCCGGAGATGCGGATCAGATAGTTGGCCATGACTGTGGGAGAATTAGTACTAACTTTAAGGGCGGCCCGTCACAGGAATATACTTGCCGGTAGCATTGGCACTTCCAAATGAGAGAATGACGCTCTGGACGGCAAAGGTCGTTGGGAAAAGCCACATCGGACGCGGGTAAGCTTGCTCAAGGAAGACGACTTCGGAACCGGATCGACTAGGAAAGTAGGCGGTGAATTCGAGGTATACGGATCCAGATGCCATGCATAGCTAGCTAGTAGTTAGTCCCCTGTTGCTTCTGGATGATTGAGGAGGGAGGTATACCAGATAACCGAGGGTCCAGTAAACAAAACTGACTCCGACAGAGCCGGTGCCAGCCAATATAGAGGATGCTAAGCAGTGTCAGCGACCGTTCCAATATGCGTTCAGAACATCACACGTACGAGTCGAGTAGATACCAGCGCCGATCATCATGGTAATGTTCAGCAGCGTAATCGTAACGGGACCGACAGAGTATCCAAGTGGGGAATTGTTCTCGACCGGAGCACCAGTGGCATCCTGGTAGGTAATCTGGGCATTATTGCCACCTTTCTCGCCGATGTACTGCGTGCTTCCATCGGTAAACTGCTCCCGCTGACCATCAACAACAATGCCGGCCTCGACGGCACGCTCACTGAAAGGACGCCGCCAAGCCATTGTGATAGGTACGTGCCAAGAGCAACTGGCTGGAAATAAATAAGTTCAAGTAAGGGTCTTGTCAAGGATGCTGCGGCTGTTGGAGAGAACATCTAAAGGTGCGCTGCATGTTGATCTATATAAATTCATTGTCCTTCTTCTCGTTACGTATTTTTTATGGCATGAATTCGCCAACAAGCCGGTGGGATAGCCAACTCCACGGAGTTTTTACCAACTTCAGGATCTACCCTGACTCAGGATGATCTGTCCAAGGCAGGACCAAAGGCCTTCGGCGGGGTGAAAGTCAGAGCATCAGCCAGCTGGGAAGCAATACATCACGTATATCCCATTTGTACACCATGACGCAATCTGCCGACCGGCTCCGTCGGATATGAGCCGTAGATGGCGTTATATCTTCTAGCCTCTGTGAGCGGACATGACCCTGGCAGAGTGGCTATTCGCGTGGGCATTGTATGGTGAGCCCCGTTTTATGGTGGATCTCATCGCGATGACATAGAATCGGGATGAGATTGCGTGAACGGCATCTTACGGCGAGTGGAGCCACCGCGCCCTTCGTGCCATGATCCACCCGAGCAGGGGGGGCTCGGAGTTTTGCTCGTTCAGTGCGTGCAAAGGAACTTGAGTTTGGTTCGCAGTCGCAATGGGATGTAGAAAGCGTTGCGACTTGATTAGCTTGTGGAATACCAGAAACAGATTCTACTAACATTAGGGAGATCGTACTATTCGTTGTATTGGCTCACTTTATAGAAAGATTAGCAGCTGACACTCTGACTTATTCTCAGTTTCACGAGACGGGTAGTAAAAAAAGAATTGCTTGCCGTCCGCTACAACTCCGCCGCACAAACGGCCCGACTGTTTCGCTGGCTATCTACATCAAGTGGATATCACAGGGGCTTTTGAGTGCGTGATCGGCGGATGACTATAGCAGCCTATAGCTGTTGCAAAACCCCAAAAGTCACTGTGCGAGAGGCGAAAAGGGTTAGCGGTATAGCTACAGTGCCCCGCAGTATATTGCCCTATATACCCTAGCTTAAATTTCCCGTACTTTTTGGTGTTACGGAAGGTATAATTAAAAGAAGCAGGACTACAGTAGACTAAAAGAGTGTATTTCTATTACTTCTATATTAGCTGCTATTATAGCAGTTAAGTTTAATAATACTAATACTTAATTATTCTTATTTCTCTTCTTTTTATTCTTTTTATCTACTTATTAAGCTGCTAAGTATTAAGTTAGTAGTAAAAGTAATATTATTACTCTATATAATATTATTATTATATTAAGCTACTTAAAGTCTCTTTATTAAATACTTTTTATTCTTACTATTTAATTTAATAGTTAATAACCTTATATTAAAATAAATATAAAATTAAAGTATAGTAGATATTATTATTATTAAAATCACTATTCTAACTACTATTTTAAATTCTATACAGTTATATACTTATATAAATATAATAAGAAACTTAATCTATTAATTATAAACCTAATTACAGTTTTTTACCTCTTCTAACTACTAAGTATATAACCTTCTCTATAATATCTCTCTATAATTTAATTTCCTTAGGTTCTTATAGTTATTAATTCTTTAACTATAAGTTAACTAATACTATATTATATATTAGCTATATAATTTATACTATATAGCCAGAGCTATATAAGCTATTTAAGAATATCTTTTTAGCTAAAGAAATTATTCTACTTTTATAATTCGAAATTATTATTTTAAAATAGTCTATTTTAATAGTAATTTAAAGTCTTAAAGCTATATTTAGGCTGGCTAGCTCTTAAATTATATAGCAGCTAAATATAAGTAACTATACTAAATATAATTTACTAAGTTAATTAATTTATGTTCTTCTAATATCTTTAAATCTAGACTTTTTAGCTGCAATTTACAGCTTTAAAATAAAAATTAAATTACTTTATATTAAGTAGTATAGAGTAAAATAAAAGCTATAAGTATAGCTACAATTAGAAGATACTATATCAGTCTGAAGGGTAAAATAGAAAGTAGATATCTTCAGTTAATTAAGTAGTTAGTTAAGTAGTTAATTAAGTAGTTAATTAAGTAGTTAGTTAAATAGTTAGTTAAATAGTTAGTTAAGATATATATAAAAATAGAAAGATAACTAAAATAGAAGAGAGCTTATAGAGCTTTTATATTTATTATAATTTTACTTTTTCTAAAATCTAGCTTTTTTTTAGTAAATCTAGCCTTTTTAGTAGATTTAGTTTTTCTAAGATTTAGCTTTTTTAGTAGATCTAGCTTTTTTAAGATATAGCTATTCCTACAGTTTATTAAGATATTAGAAAAAATAATCAGTTAGACTAGAAACCTTAGTCTATTTAAGTAACTATTAACCTTTAAATAGACTGAATATATAGCCTATATTATTAATACTATTATTAGTATTTCTTTTTACTGTTAAGCTTCTAGTCCCCCCTCTGGGTATATATATACTAGATTATTCTAAGCTCTTAATAGTAGATATTATAAATTTCCTAGGATATATTATTCTAAAAGTCCTTAGGACTTTTCAATATATTTACTAATAGTAAGCTTAGGAAGTATAAAGTAAAGATATATTTAGACTTTTCTAGAATTTCTATAAAAGTTTAAATTAAGCTAATTAGGATTTTCCTGAGATCTCTTTTAAAGATTAAGTAGAAATTATTTCTAGATATTCTAGAGATTTCCTTAAGAAATCTATAGTTAAATAAAAAGGAAATTCTTAAGTAGTTAGAAAGAGAGTTTAAAGGATCGATACCAATTACTTGCAGTCTATAAGCCCGGCCTGCTATCTGGCAAATAAGATGCCCAACACCCCCGCCGGTGCCGATCACAATAACTCAGTCTCCTGGTTTCGTCCGCGTCGTCTTGTTAGCTGCAAGGGCAGTGAGGCCACCGCAGAGAAGCGGAGCGGCAACAGGTGAAGGAACACGTCAGGGATAGGTGTCACGTAGCCGGCGAAGGCCAGTGTGAACTGTTGAAATATACCTGGTTTGTGATATCCAGAAATCTTGAGGTTCAGACAACACCCGTCTACTCCGTCAAGACATGTAGGGCAAGCCAGACAAGCCGAGGAAACCCATTTGATACCGACGCCTAAGAACACCACCAAGTCAGCAAAGCTACGTGTTGAAATGTATAACCTTATTGATGTTCATACGGTCACCCAGTTTAACGGTGTGAACTTTAACCCCTAGGCCAAGTTTCACAACGTGTCCTACGCCCTAGTGGCCGCCGACATGGCCGGGCTCGACGCGACGATCTAGCCATTTCCACTGCACAGGGTTGCCACTTGTATTAGTAATATTTTCTTGAGATTGGAAGCAACAGCTTTGGAATGGGATACGAACAACATGTGTCATAACGCCATGGTCTGAATGGCAGATCCCAGAGTGAGTTCCAGGGGTTGTTTATCAGCGCAATCCTAGCCATTGTTCAGGTGGAATGCCGTTGCCCACATTTGAACAAGAATTTCTCCCGGGCCCAGTTCGGGCGCGTCAACTGTCCTCAGTTCCAACGACACACTTCCCAGCCGGTCGTAGACCATAGGTAAGTGCTGTTCGGGTATCGCAGTTTGTGGCTTCATGGTGATCTTCACGTTCCTGATTTGGGAGATAGATATCTCTTCTTCGTCTCGACGGAGTATATTGTGTTATTGGGGCGAACGTAGGATGTCAACCGAAGGAGGAAATAATCACCGAGCCAGGCAACAGATAGAGAGGAACCAAGGTTTGCTCCATTTATCGTACTAAGTCACCAGCAGCGAAAGCCACACACACTTGACCCCTCCTTCGCCACCCCCGATCGCTCCAATCATGGCATGTTACAATGACGACCAACCAGTCTATATCTATGATAGCACGCCCTGCTATATCAATTATTAATTGCTAGGACAAAATATCGCGGTGAAAACTGATAAGAACTGACCCCAACATGTCGTTCCATATTTTCCTAACCTCGTTACACTGCTCCGCTTCCCATTCGAAGCTAAGCTAGGGTTTCAACCCAACGGCAGATAGTTAGGGTAAATTGAACATGGTTGAGTCATTGCATGAGAAGGATTTCCGAAGCATCCTTTTACCCTCAAGCCGAGTGCACGTATTTTATTTACGGGCCAAACACATTCGAATTAATGCACTAATTCACCAAGAGTGCTCGAGAAGTGCTGTCAGGTTGTTCGAAGTACACGCATGGGAATCTAATTCTCGCCTGACGTATTAATACCAGTGACGAGGCGACCTACCTACCCTAGAGTCATTGGTGGGCCAGGTGGGTGCTTTCTTGTTCGAGACTTAATTGAAGGGAATTCCACAGAAGTGCATCAAATACATCACTCCCAAATCATACTAAATCAAACCAAAATGGAAAGATTAACAACTCCCATCGCACCTGGACCCGAAGCGATGTCGGCGCGGGATGACTATCAGCTAGTCTGTTTGCTAGGTGGCTTCCTGTGGTCATAGATTCACAAATAATACTAAGTTTGTTTGATAGATTACTATTCAGTGTTTACATACGTTTGAAGTCATTTCGGGAGATTGCCAAATTGGCATATTTTTTCGCATGCAGCTCATTCATTATATCAATTACACGGAGCTTCGCTCCGATCATGGTGCAACTGGCACAGAGGGAGTAGACTTCCGAGGTTTTTAACGGGCGGCACCTGCGTGCTCATGCAATAATGAAATAATTTTTTATTGAAGAAATTAATCATTGAAGAAAGGGAATAACACTCGGGAGTGATTATAAAGTAACCCACCCTCGCGTTATTTGCAACCCAATTTGTAGCTAGACCTACTTTATTGAGGCTAACCACCGGTATCAGCTTTTCACGCTACAATCACTCAATTTTTATCCAGCTTGTATTAATCTTATCCACACACACAAGCAATTTGAAGCCGTCGGCAGAGCTTTGCCGCTGCAGAGGCAGAATTACATTCTGCCGCCCCTCGTAGAGTAGTAATATACATACTCCTGTACAGTTAGATAACCCTACGATCTGCATTTTATAAAGGGAAAAAGGCCGGCCTAAGGGGGCCTTAATACTTAAGAAGAATGCTGCTATTAGGATTTTACGGCGAGATCGTATTCTAGCTGAGCGGGTTGAAGTATAGAAGAAGGTAGAAGCAGCGATATTATATAACGTTTCTATTTAGGAAAATCAGCCTTCTAATTAGAAAGATTAGCCTTATACTTAACTAATTAAATTAACTAACTCTATATTTAGACTCTTTGCTGACGGAGATATATGGTAGAGGAGAGAAGGGCGACTTCAATCCAAGCCGGTAGCATCAAGAAGTGATCCAGTGAAGACCTTGACTCAGTCTCTAATAGGACAGGGTTGAAGCTAGAGATTTAGGAATGTCATGATTATTCATCGTAGGAAAAACCTATATGCCCCAATCCGTACCCCAAATACCAATCTCCCCAAACTGCTTTGTCGGGGGATTTATCCTCTCGCTGTCTTGTGTGAATTGATCTGGCATTTTCTGTGGCTGCCATGAGGCCCAGGGTTCACATCCCCCCTTGCAGGTTCTGTGCCAAGCAGTTCCAGCGCACTGAACATCTGCGTCGCCATGAACGAACACGTGGGTTCGATCAATACTTGCTCCACGCCAACGAGACGACACTAACGAGTTCATTATTAGACACCAACGAGAAACCATTCACCTGCTTCTGCGACCGCGCGTTTCACGGGGGTGAGTTTTATGTCTTTTCAGCATACCAATTCAGGAGCAATTTACACGTGTTAATCCAGACAGCTAGCCAAGTTGCCTTGATGGTTTTGCGAAGATGGGCTCACGTCGTCGGATTCCCACAGCCTCGACCTGTCCTCGAAAGAATGGGTATTGGCCGAAGGGAGACGGCGCACCAAGATTGTGGCCTTTCGTTTCCTCAATCTCCGTTCAATTGCTTACAATATTCCACTGAAAATTAATGAATCCCGAAATCCAATTGCTGAACCTTCCCGTGCCAGAATCGCACTAGAGGGCCGTCAGCGAGGAAGACTGATAATAGCCCGCAAAACAGATTCGTATGTCGATATTTTGCTACAGACCGGCTACACAAGTCTCTTTGCCAACGATGCAGAAAGCTCACAATCAGCAGGTGGGCTCCCTTCATTTGGAAATTACTTTTTGATCCACTGGATCATTCAGCAGATCTTTTTCACGAGGCAATCCTCTTTCGGGTTTAGAAAAGACAATGGCACGTCCTTGCATCCTGACGCCCTAGTGAAATTTGATTCGGCTCTTAGGGTTTGGCAGAGAAATTGGGAAACTACAAAGGATTCTTCGCTTGATCCGTTAGCATCTGGCGAGCCCCTTAGTTTTAACTCGACGGCCCTCTTTCGGTTAGGTTATATCCGACTGAATGCCGACTTAGGGCTATATCGCCAGCTTGAGATGAGGTACCCGATAAGCATTGCGCGGGCCTTTCAGGATGCTCCAATGTTAGAGCGAACAGCTTACGTCGGCCGGGCCGTGCTCCAAAGTGCGCATTCCCTTAGCATCTCAGTACGTATAGGTGTTGAATTTGTGGCAAAAATACAAATATTGACTTGGAGTATTGTGTACAGTCTTTGTAACCTTAAATGTGTCTTCTTTTTGGGCAAATGGCTAGAGATGATCGCTTATATACTATCAGCTGGCGAGGATCTCCAAGAGGAGGAGAAACACCTGATGAGGATTATTGCAAGCATCGTCAGCGAGATTAATCTGGGCCTGGATATTCAGAATGAGATAGATGACGTCAGAAGGGCCAAGAGAATGGCTATTGCAGTCATTCGTTTATGGGCGCAAACCTTTGAAGGTGCTTACGTTTTCGATATCATGGGCATTATTGGGGCTGGTCTAGATCTGTGTGCTGATATAATACAGCAAGAGCTCAATGGATAGAATGGACATTGTTACGAGATAATGGGCAAAGCATTAAGCTTATCCCAGCGTTGCCCAAATAATTTTCCACCAGTGTCCATAGTCCCCTTCCCTACTGTATGAGCCACTACATATTCTGGTACTGGGTGTAGTACTAAATGTGTGGCCCTAATATTTCCAACCTCTATATAGCTTCAGTCTCTCTGATGATATTGAGAAAAGGTAGAAAATTAAATCCATAGTCCTCTTACCTTGCTCTAACTCGAAGCTCGTCTCAGAGCTATTCTACTGTATTTTTCTGCAGTTCCAGCTACTGTCACAACATCTCTATCCGTGACCTCGTCACTTACCCTAAAGTCAATAACATAGTCAACCGTGCATTCCTACCGTGCACATGCTCCCAGGGCATGCACATGAGAGGGTGTACAACGTCCGATGATTGAAATTTCTCCGTTTGAGCTCCGCCTCTGTTGAGCTCTCTTCGATTTCTCCTGGTCATGAAAGCGGGGCAAACGGACATGTTTACGTAGACCCCTGTCCGGGGGCGATTGTTTCTATTTTGGCTTTCCAGAACGTGCATGTTCCGATCTGGATCAGGTTATCCGTATTGCCAGCGAACTGTCTTCACACTTTTCGAGTCTTCCTGAACACACGTTGTTTGCGAATTCTCAGATGATTGTCTGCGTCCACCCACCGCCTTTAGATTCCGAATAGGGGCCGGTGTGGACATTTCGAGTGCGGGGCCGGTGGTGCATCTACCGACGGCAACTAGACATCCCTGGCAAACTGGAAATCCGCCTTTCAATGCCTAGTCTCGTTGTACACTGCTGTAAATGGAAAGAGGTTGGGGTGTTGGGGGCTTGGGGGCATGCCTGGGTCTTGCGGCGGGAGTTGAGTCGATCCAATTCCTCCAAGGAGCTTACAGCATTCCACCTGGAACTGACAATAGAAGCTCAAGGCATGCAACTATTACTAGGTAGAGTCCTCACAACGTAGCAACTAGCAGGGGTAAAGCTGCAAACCCGGAAATATCGACACTTTTTGATTCGGTACTACGGTGAAGCTGTCAACATCTTTGCTAATTCTCAGACGTCGTCGAACCAGCGGCCTCGGAGCATTCGCGTCCTGACTCCACGCCAAGCCCATGCCAAGTCCCTCCCCACACAGGAGCTGCAGCCATCTGGTCAAAGCCGAGATAGGCAGGGGCAGGATTACGACGTACCGGCCGCAAACATACGCGGAACGTCAAGTCCCGGCCCACGTAGTAGATTTGCTCGATGGTATGGTGTCCATAATGGGCCGTCCCCGCTATTGCCGACAGGGATATCCTCAATATGGGGACCGGCCGTTGGGGACAGGCGTTTGGCTTAGGTCATCGGCCCTTGTCGATGGCTTCCCTTGGTAGGTTGCATTAGGGGCGAAATGTCGGGGCCTCACCTGACAGGGTAGATTAAAGGGCGGTTCTCATCACGTAGCGTCAGCAGGAACGCGCGGCCAGGACGGCATTTTACAGGGCTACCATTACTCACCAATTGTGTTGAGACTGGAAGGAACTATGTGGTATTTGGGCATTATATCTGACATTTGACAGCGCGCATCATCATCCGCGTTGGCGGGATCGTGGACGGTTCTAAATCCTGTTGCAGATCGGCCCATAGGCTCTCTCTTTAGACTTAATGCACTTAGACTTATCGCAAATAAACCTGGACGCGCTTTGTTAGCGGCAAACGAAACTCCCAATTACCATCCGCCTGGGCATTCTCTTTCTGGCCGAGGCGGACCACCCAGTCGGTTGCGCGGCACAATCCCTGCTCACAGCCAAACCGTCGACTTCGTCACCTGGCCCAAGTCCGTTTCATCCCCTGCCCGCTCATTCTCTGTGCCAGAGCACTCTCTCAGCCGCCTCCGTTTGTGCCGTACACCGTGATCCTTTCTGCCGTGGAAGCTTCTGCATGGTCTAGACTGACGGTGAAATTTCTCATTTGTGCAACTTCTCCCCCGGCCCTTCATGTACCCCATATTCAGAGCCCCAACCGTGTAAGTGGTGGCATCCACCTATCAGAGGCTCCTTCACTCTGTTCACGACTTCGACAACGGGACGACATCTCATATATAAGTGCTCGATCACAGCCATGTTGTAGTTAATTCCTCACTTCCATCTCCAGTTCTCTATCTCTATCCAGCTTCTTCATCTTCAGTCTTCTTCTTGTGCCTTGCTTGCCTTTAGGACTGGTTCCGAACAACTTTACATCCAAACGACATTCAAATCGCAAACATGAAGTTCACCAACACCATCCAGTTTGCCCTCATGGGCCTGGCTACTGCCCACCCCAGCCCCACTGTCGAGGAGGATGCTACCCACGTCCTGGATAAGCGTGCTTCCATCACCGAGACCTGCACTCTTGGCTATGCCACTCAGAATGGCGGCACCACTGGTGGCAAGGGCGGTACCACCACCACCGTGTCGACCCTAGCCCAGTTCACTAAGGCTGCTACTGCCTCTGGTTCTTACGTTATTTACGTCAAGGGTGCCATCTCTGGTGCCACTCAGGTCAAGGTCCAGTCTGACAAGACCATCGTTGGCGCCTCCGGCTCCTCCCTTACGGGTATTGGTCTGTACGTTAAGGATCAGTCCAATGTTATCCTCCGTAACTTGGCTATCTCCAAGGTCAAGGCTGCCAATGGTGATGCTATTGGCATTCAGGCCTCCACCAACGTCTGGGTCGATCACTGTGACCTCTCGTCCGATATGTCGAACGGCAAGGACTACTACGACGGCCTCCTCGATATCACCCACGCCTCCAACTACATCACCGTCTCTAACACTTTCCTCCATGACCACTATAAGGCATCGCTTGTTGGCCACTCTGACAGCAACGAGGATGAGGATACCGGCTATCTCAAGGTGACCTATGCCAACAACTACTGGTACAACGTCAACTCTCGCGCTCCCTCTGTCCGCTTCGGCACTGTTCACATCTACAACAACTACTACCTTACTCTCGGCTCTACTGGTATCAACTCCCGCATGGGCGCTCAGGTCCGTGTCGAGTCGACCACCTTTGAGGACTGCAGCGATGCTACCGCCATCACCTCTGTCGACTCTGATGAGGACGGCTACGTGACCGTCAGCGACGTCTCCCTCGGCGGCAGCACCAACGATGCCCCCGCCGGATCTTTCAAGGCCTCCTCCATCCCCTACAGCTACACCAGCTACGGCAGCAGTAGTGTCAAGAGCAAGGTCTACGGAACTGCCGGCCAGACTCTTTCCTTCTAAGTGCGGAGCGTCTCTGCAGTGGGCTCTTGCGACATGGCTACAGGTAGAGTCCATCTCGGTTGCAACCTGACTGTCAAATGATCGGGCAATGTTTGCAAGCCTCACTTTATTCTTGCGGTGTATATATTCTTCTTCGTTCCTAGTTTCGTCGCCCATGTCCAGCCGTTTTTGTCGAAGTTGTCATAGCAAAATCCAGATTCCTTGGCCTGCAGGCCCAACACATTTGAGAATTCCAATGCACAACCGTGACTGCATCGATTCCTGAATTTTAACTCCATACAGCATTTGATCAATGAATGCCTACTTGAATACAAGCAAATTCTTGGTTGACCATCGTCAGATTTGAAGTCAGGTGGTTAAACGGGTGGCGCTGTATTCAGTGCTCTTGGAGGCCAGCCTTCCGCATTACTAGAAGAACGTACACAAACGTGTTAATGAGCGCGGCAAGTCTGATATTTTCACTGTGTGTAGAAGTATATCCTAGGACGGCGAAGATAATGCTGTGGAAAGGAGAGTCATAAACACGCCACGTATGAAACAAGAAAGAAATTCGTAGCTGCGTGGGGCACGATTAAAGAAGTATCAGTAAATCCTCATCCTGCTTATTTTAAGGCGTCACGGTGGTGCCTGATGAGGCGTTTGTTAGCGGTTGTACCGCCTAAGCTCGAACCCTCAGCTGAGACATCACGGCCTACTACGCCGTAGGCATTAGATATGTCACAGAGTCCTTTGCGCCTTTATCCTTTGGCATAAATCCGGGATCCTGGAGGGGCCAATTCCCACAGGCTTTGTGAAGGTGGCATTTTCAGCTCCCGTGCTGTCTGAGCCGTTTGTCTCAAGTTCTGCGCTATGCTGACCGCATACCCAGTGGTCGAGATGGATTGTGACACAGAATATGGCTTGTTTTCTACCCAAAACCTCCCGTGTTTCACTCGGAATGCCCCGCAGATCAGATGACGGTGCTGTTTACCGCCATTCGCGGTAGTGCACCGGTGAGGCGGATTAGAGCGCCGCAAAGTGTCAATCAGCCTTGCAGGGTCATGGCAGGGAAGCGCGAGTTGGCCTGCCAGCACGAGTGACATCTCCGGCAATTGTGTTTCCGGGGCGTTATTGGCGCCTAGCCTTAGCGTATGCTTAACCCCCGTCGGATGGCCAGCTCAAGCGCAGCCTCGCAGTCCTTGCCATGACTGTCGGAGTGAGAAACAGGCGAGCGGGGATTCCTTGCTTTGGGCATGATGGTGGTGGAGCCTTACTGCGTAGTAGCGAATCGTTCAGGCCGGCCAGCCTCTTTCATAACTAGCCCATTGTCGTGGCGTTGAGAGGCGCTGGCTTAGCTGTAGCACGTAGTTGCTAGTGGCTCTGGGAGGACGGTGAATTGACACTTTGGGCGCCACTCGGAATCCGGATACACGCTGGCGGACAGTCTGTGGTGGCTGGGTTTAACGCCAGTCGAGCCACATAACCTAGCATTAGCCCAGGATAGAGTTAGCTGACAGAGCTAAAGTTTCTCAGCCGAGTCGAGACCTTATAAGGCTGCATATCAAGGTTATATTAGGCGTCAGTAGCTGGGACAGGGGCGCTGAATAGGCAGGATGCCAAGCCAAAAGCCCGCCATCGCCTTCAGCTGACGGATAGCTTGAGGCAGCTGAACCAGGAGCTATCCATATATGGCAGCTTCTGCTGCACACCATGTCCGTACACCACCTTTGCAGTTTTTCTCAATCGAGTTCGGCATTTGGATTGTTGTTTACTCCAATCTGAGCCAACCCGCGTCCAAGATGGTATGCGTGCGAAACTTGTGCATTGCCGCACTGGTGAGTGTCAGCTTGGTGTCAGCTCGGTCCGATGAGCGCAGGATCAGAGACGCCCCCGTCACGACGACCCTCTCCAAGCCATGGGCCTTCAAGAGAGTTCCCATCGAACACGCCGTGTACGCCAGACAAGATACGTCAGTGCCGGACGAGCCTGCGCCCACCGACGCCCCAGAGCCGACGGACTTGAGTGACGATCCAGTACCCAGCGACGCCCCAGAGCCAACCGACGTAGTTGACGATCCGTCGCCCACTGATGGGGGAGATCCATCACCTACCGACGTGATTAGCGATCCGTCTCCTACCGATGCGGAAGATCCGTCGCCCACCGATTCAGCAGACCCGCCACCGACCGACGTTGAAAATCCAACAGAAACCGGCGTTGAACAGGACCCGTCAGAAACTGGCATTGGACAGGAACCGTCAGAAACTGGCGGTGAGGACCCGTCGCCAACCGAAGGTTCGTTACCTCCACCGCCGCCAGCTAGTGAGACTGAAGCCGCACCGACGACTGAACTCGACGATCCGTCACCGACAAGCGTTGAAGAACAGTCGCCGACGGACGTTGAAGAAACGTCGCCGACAGATGTTGAAGAGCCGTCGTCGACAGACGCTGAAGAACCGTCACCCACAGACGTTGAAGAACCGTCAACCACAGACGCTGAAGAACCATCACCAACCGCTAACGAAGATCCCACAGCCACTCAAGATGTCACGTTTTCAACCGCCGCCGGAGCGGAAAGCCAATCCGAGACTGAAGGTCCGTCACCAACCGATGCCGAGGTTTCCTCGCCGCCTGACACTGAGGCTTCCTCCGTGGCTAACACCGACGCTCCGTCATCGGCAGACGCCCCGGCATCAACAGACGCTCCGGCATCGACAGATGCCCAACTATCTTCAGCTGCTGACGAACAAGAACCAACAGCGACCGAGACTGGCAACGATGAGCCGGAGGAGACGACCCAGTCTGATGGAGATAGCCCCTCAAAGACCGACTCTAATGACGAACCCTCGGCCACTTCTGATGACAATAATGAACCCACGTCCAGCGATGATTCCAGCGATGACGACAAAGACAGCAGCAGTGCAGGCGGTGATGAAGCCTCCAAGACTTCCTCTTCATCCGGATCCTCGGAAACTGGGGGCTCGGGAGGTGGAAATTCAGGGAGTGGCTCAGGACACGCCGACACTGGCATTGTTTCTGTCGATCCCGAAGATGGCGCCGAGTCCCGGGCACGAACACCGCCGGATATCACCACCCCTGACCAACACACTGCCGAGTTCCAGGCCAACTTGCCTGACACGGCCATCACTGGCGTGGATGCTCAAGAGGTCGTCGTCATGGAAGCCGTCATGTTTGACTACTTTGTCAGCAACGATCCCGCCCCTGCGGATGCCGGCAACATCAAGCTTTCCTCCAATGTTTCTAATTGTAAGGTTGAGGTCCAAAAGCGGAGTCTCAACGGCGTCTTTTCTCGAGATCTGAGGAGCAACTGCAATTATGTCAAGTCGCTGGATTTTGATGTCTACTTCAACTACATCAGAAACACGACTGATAGCGAACGCCCAAACGACCTAGCGGACCGGGTCGAAACCAGTGTAAGAGTCACCAAGCAGACGGAATAACATGGTCAGGAAATAACTCACTTTTTACAGGTCAAACGTCTAAACGACGCCTTCGGTCCCCTTGGAATCACCTTTAACTACAAGAGCTATCAGCAGTGGGCGCCGCCCGATTCCGGTTCCAACAAAGACTGGTCAAAGGTTAAACAGTCTGAGGATCGGCTTCAGCAGTGGCAGACGCAAAGCCACACCGGAGATATGATGACGGTGAATGTTTGGCTGGTCAATGATCTTCGAGGCAGCGACAAAAATGAGCTGAATGGGGTATGTTGCAGCTTGACCTTGCCCAATTTCATGACTAATAATTTTGCAGTATGCCTCTTTCCCTTGGGATAAGAAGGGCACCTTGGACGGCATTGTCATGAGGGAAGACCGCATCAACAAGGATGATGTCCCCAGCTTCATCCACGAGATCGGCCATTGGCTTGGGCTCCGACACACCTTCCGTGAGCCGGTGGACAATACTGTCGACGATTGCAAGGCAGCAGATGGCTTAATCGAATCCAGTGTCACAAGTGGTCTCCAAGATAAAATGTTTTCTTGCAGCCAGACAACCTGTGATAGTTCCAGAGCCAGGGACATCATCAACTACATGAGTGTAAGCACCCGCCGACCGATCCTCCCTCTCACTTTACTCAAATTGACTCACTTTCCCGCCTAGTTCTCGCCATGCCGCGGCAAAACCCCCGAGGACGGCTTCACCACTGACCAGAAGTCGGCCATCTACTCGCGAGTGTTGAAATACCGACGTGGCTACAGGGAGGGAGAGTGCACAGCTCAATCCATCGACTCGGGGGAAGCCAAGAAGATAAAGAAGCGTTCGACCATGCAGGACCTCGTCGATGGGCAGTGTCCCAACGTCGGTGCTGCAGTGCAGGATTTGGAGGCCCAGCCGACGGCCACCAATTCGGGTGCTCGTTTTACCTCTGGTTCTGTCTATGCGCTTGCAGCTGTGGCATGCTCGCTGTTCATCATAATTTAGAGCGTCCGTGTCGGTTAGATGAGAGCATTATGTCGTGATTTCAGCGGGTCATGGACTGGGAGTATCATTCTATTAAGAGATTGAGGTTTAGAACAGAATTATGTCTGATACGGCCGTTTTACGTTAGCAGCATCCTGTCTAGTTTATTCAAGGGGATGTCTTGGCGACTTACCATAGCATCATGGCACGAAGGAAACGAGACAGAGAGAATGGCAGCAACCTCGAATACAATTGTTCATTTCTTCGCTATCGTATTATCAATCGATCCGTGAATTCATGCGCCGTGACCCTCTTGGGGATCTTCTACAGGTCCTTGAGAGTAATCAGATCAGATGGCTGCGGATACCGCACCGAAACACCACCTCCAATATGCTTTTTGTCTTCGTAGGTTCGAGTATGAAAAATCTTCGGTGATAAATCTCTTGCAAGACCAGGACGAAGGCGTCGATCAAATATCCCTCTTCGGGCAACCCAGAACACATGTACCCCAGGCTGCAGTTGATGCAATGCCCACTTCTTACCAGTACATATCACGGGCCGAGGATTCTTTTATTCCAATCCTAGCCGTGCGGTCTGCAACGCGTGTGGAAGCATCTGTGCCTCTGACCTTGACGATGAGATCAGGCGTGGGGGCTCGGCACTTAAGATGCGAGCTTCGCCCCAGTCTTCCGATTACCAATGGCCGTTATCCGATAACCGAGGCCAAGCACAGCCAGTATTTCACCGGATTATAGAACCACCTCTCGAATTGCGCTGTAACCTGGACATCCGCCATCGTAGACATGCTTATCCGTGACTTTTCCGACTCCGGGAGGGAATTAAACAAAGACGGCCAACTAACATCCGCGCACATCAAGAGCGCAACCCACTAAAAGTAAAACTCTTCAGGGACAGAAACAATAGTCTCTTCGCACGCTGTCATGAATTCCGCAATTCCACCGTCGGTTCCCGTCATCTCAACCATTGTATTGTTTTTACATATCCGGGGTCCGAGGTATCCACTTGAAGGTAATCGGCAGAACCTGTTGAACCGCTAAAACTTGAGAAACTGTCAAAACAAACGGCTCCAATTGGGAATGTCATCCGCTAAGCGCACCAGTCGACAATCTGAGTTTGGGTGGGTCAATTGCTAGAACGCTGCGTCATAAAACTCCGGTTATCGCTCTCTACCCCGCTCGTTTTCTAACTGTTCGCCATCAACATTGAAGGTGAGTTTCAAACTTCTTTAAAGCTTTACGATCACTGACGTTCTATCCTTTGGGCAGCTCTGTAGATAAAAGAGCACGCAGACAGCAACGCTAACCTGAAGAACTCCATCTCCGTCACACTCCGAAAATGACGTTCGAGACTCCGCTCGGCAAGGCCCTCCAAGGAGGACCGTCTACACAGTTTGGGTTCTGGCTCACGTTAGTTTTCCCAGCGCTGCCTCTACACTACAAGACAGAAAACCATCACCGGTCTTTTGGTTGAACTCCGTGGGGGCTAGTTGTGGCCTGTTTTATTGACAGTAGCTGATACCTGTTTCCTTCATTAGGCTTCCCAGTGCGCCTGTTGCTCGAGTCCTTCTCCGGGCGGCGTCGGCTTCTCCCTTCAATAAATTCAGCTGGGTTCTGGTTGACGCTGAACACGGATTGATCTCAGACAAGGACTATTATGAGGTTTGCAGAATTCATAAACGACGTCCATTGATGTCAAAAGATCTAACACGTTGTTTAGTTGTCTACCGCCATCGCCTCCGAAGGGGCAAGCCCCATCATCCGAGTCCCTTGGCATGAGGAATGGATGATCAAGCGCGCTCTGGATGCTGGCGCTCACGGTGTTCTATTGCCAATGTGTCATACTGCGGTACGTCTGAACTATGGCGGTTCATCAACCATCCAACCCCTAGGTTTGAGTGCAGTTGCTGACATTGCTTTAACCTCTAAAGGAAGATGCAAAGCGTATTGTTCAATACTCCAAGTACCCACCACTTGGGTCACGAGGATATGGGCCTATGTTTTCTCCCCATTCTCTCCCCGGAGTCACGGGAGGCCAATATGATGACGGAGCCGATCAAAGTTTGTTGGTCATGGTCCAAATTGAATCGAGATCAGCTTTGGAGAATGTGGAGGCAATTGCCAAGACAGAGGGTGTGGATGTCCTCCTGATTGGTAAGTCTATCCTGTCATCAAGAGCCTATATCATAGCCGGAGGATGATATTTCACCTTGGAAAGATGGGTCAGCCATAGAAGTGCACGGCAAAGCATTGAAACTATGGGTTCTCGATCTCAATGTCTTACTGACATACTATTTAGGTCCTTTTGATCTTGCCAAGCAGATGGGGGTCGTTCGGGGCGGCGAGGAGCATGAGGCTGCCATTCAAACGATTCTAAAGGCCTCCCACGCTGCGGGCAAGAAAGCGGCCATCTTCTGTAAGTTTCCAACCCCTCGACTTCGAGTAATAACTCGCAGCTGTCTTCCATTTCAATTACATCCCGGAACATCATCTAATTAGATTCTTCCAGGCACCAACGGCAGTCAGTCTCTCGAGCGAGCTAGCCAGGGCTTCGATATGGTGTCAATCATCACCGACCTAGGCGCCATCGAAGAGGGAATCACTCAGACCCTGCAAATTGCGAGTGGAAAGGGCACGGATGGAGGAAAGGAGCAACGCGATCAATACTGATAGAATTTAGAGCATCCATATCTCCCAATCTGCCCAATAAATCACATCAGCCTTTCTGGCTTCAATGTGTATACGGAATGGTCAGGAAATCGAACATCTGTGTGTTGATCACGGAATATGTAGTGACCCAGACATATTGGGAGTCTCTACACCCATTTGTTTGTAGCTGCTCTAAAAACAGTGTTATGGCGAGCTTTGTCCTGATTGAACGTGCTTCCTTGTGTTCGGGATTCGGGAGAATTGCTCCCGACTTCAGCGGGGCCAGTTTAGCTTCGTGAGGGGTCGGTCCAAATTATTCCTTGTCAGTGCGGGGCTCCTCCCGGGATTCCCGTAAGATGCTTCTTATTCTCCAACACAAAGTAATACTATTGATAACTTCAGTGTTCACTGCTACTATACAGATTTCGGTTTTCTTTTATATTGAAATCGTACTGTAGTGAAACTGACATCTACACAATCCGGTTTCTCACTTCACCACTGGCAAAACCACACTCGCAAACAATAAGGTCGTCTGCTTACAATTACCGACTTGCAAAAGTCGACAAGATTAGGTTCAAAGTTCAAACAGGGCAGCTTATATTTAAGGCTCAACACTTTTAATGCTAACGGAATATCATATTACGATGGCTTGTAGATTTTCGGGTCTTGTGCAAATCTTCAACAGGCTCAGCATTTTGGTGTGGTTCGGAGCAGAAACTATTACGGAGAGTATTAATTGCAAATAGATTCTTCTCCATCGATTTAGTTGCTCATTAAGTAAGATAATCTTCAAGCGCAAATAAATAATCAACTCCTGATATTTATACTCTCCATGGATAATGGGTACTATCGTCAGCAGCCTAACTTCTGAAAACACGTCAAGTGCTGTAAAGACACACTGCATGCATGCCTATGGTGCACATTCAGGCTGACATCCCATATTTGATCTGTGCCGCATTCATCCTCAGGTGCTTGTGATGCCCTCTGCAGGCAACTATTCATTCTCACGCAAACTGATCCAATGAACAGCCCTGGCCACCACATAAATCCGTGCGAACCAATCACTTGACAAGAAGAGAGCATTGTGAGGGCGGCTCTTCAGGTCAGCGCTATATATCATCACCATGGCTCTTCTTCTGGACCCTGCATCCCCAAGCTCTCTGGACATGGTTATCCTCCGGTATCTGCCGCTGGTATAGCAACGGGATATCCGCTTGACAGACATCCTTCTAGGGGCGTCGACGGATGCTCTGCGAATTAAAATCTACCACTGCGCGTTCAGCGAGACGAGTCCGCCGGCATTTGAAGCGTTGTCGTATGTGTGAGGCCCTACAGACAACCTAGTCTTGATCCATGTGCAGGTTAGTCCAGACGGTGATGCTCTGGAGTTCCCCGTTGGCCAAAGTCTTGCCGCGGCCCTCAGACATCTCCGCTATGCGGACACCAGGGGAACAGGGCCGACGACTTCATCGAGTTGGGCTCCTGTGATGCCGCCAGGTCCAGTCCGTCATGGCTTTCAAGGACGACGGCAACTACAATGGCGCCAAAGTGGATGTGGGGCACGTCTCCCGGATGGTAAACATCCTGGAAGATAGTAACCAGGTCAAATTACCCGAAGTGGGTGACACCAAAAGGACAAAAAGAAGGATGAAAAAGGGGAGACGAAAGGCGACGCCCGCCAACAAGAGTCGATAAGCTCACCGTCGGTACCTTTGTATTCGAATGAGGCCGCCCCCCAAGGAACAGGAGGATCCCTAGACTGATGACACTTAAAAAGCAGAAGACGGGACGCGTGGCATCAATCAAACCTCAAAGCCAGCAACTGACTAGGGCACGCACATTGAGACTAATGAACGGTTCGACTGGGATTAGCAGGGGGCTTGCATGCTATTGCTTTTTGACTGTAAATATGGTTGTCACGATAGAACAATCATCAAGACGGCGACTAGTTGTGCTTTATCACATGCAAGGAAACGACGCTATTAGATGCGGATGTCGTGGACATAGTTACAATCCCAGAGTCACAAGGGTTTCATTCGGATCACAGCATGGCGCAACGCAGGGAACGAGGATATGACCAGCGATTTGTTCATGTCATTTTTTCACACCTTAAACCCCTATATCCAGACATATGAAATAAAAATGGCATCGGGCCTAATAATAAAAGAAATCCTCCGTACCATTATCAGTGGGCGCTGGGCTCTCTGATCGTTCTGTTTCTCGAAAAAAGAATCATTGATCATAGTACGAAACTTAAACTGGAAGACGAAGAGAAGTGACACCAACGCTAAAACCGCTGCCCACGCGGCCGTTAAGTTAAAGACCACTGTCAATCTGGTCTGGGATGTTCGTCAACGTCCAATTGCCCCACTGGCGGCAGGTCTCAGCGACGACTTGGGGGATCTTGAACTTCTCGACCTTGTCCGGGTTCGTGAGGAACTGGACCAAGAGGCCGGCGGAGACGTGCCAAGCAATGTGGCAGTGGAAGGGCCAGACGCCTAAGAAGCAATATTGTTAGCGAGAGAGAACCCGAGAGAGTCAAGATCAGGGGTAAGTAGCGCACCTGGGTTATCAGCGGCGTCGAATTGGATCACCACATGGCCGAAGGGACGGACCTGGATGACATCTCGTCGCTGGGGGTTATTTCGGTTGACGATGGTGCCGTCCCACTTTCCACTGCCCTCGTTGAGGATGTACATGTTGAAGCCGTGAAGATGCATAGGATGGCTGCGTGTCGGTTGAGTTAGGATGATTCTTGTCGAGAAATAAGTCAACTTACGCGATGGGAGTGTTATTGGTGACATTGACTCTGACACTCTTGGCCTTGCCAGTATTCCTCACGTTCCATTGCCTTTGAAAGTTATCTTGTTGTCCAAGCTTGGCAAGCAGCAGGGTAGGACTGTTGTAGTCCACGCGGAAGTCAACACCATCAAATTGGAACAGGGTGATGTTACTCCCGTTGTTGAAGAAGTTGATCCCGAAGTCATAGGTTAGTTCAGGGGCAGGTAGGGGCAGCTTCATCAATGGGACAGTCTTGGCCAGGTCATCGTTGGCACAGGTGCCGGGGTCGGGAACATTCCAGGGAGTGGACTGAGGCTCCTTGGTCTGGTCGGCCCTGTCGTAGTAGACAGCAGCTAAGGCGTTGGGGTTGGAGGCCAGACTGCAAAGGGTAGAGATATTAGAACGCATCCAGTAGGCATCAAGCTGGCCGTTAGCCTTAACCAGAACGTCAGTACGCTGGCCGATGCCCAGGGTGACGACCTGGGTATCGTAAGGCTGGACCTGAACGAAGTCATTGGCGATGACAGTCAAATTGTGACCGTCGATAGAAAACCGCTGTAGACCTTCCGCGCCTGCATTAATAAGACGCAGACGATGGGTTTTACCACGTGTGAACTTGAACTTGGAGAGGCCAGCCTGGCTGTTGCAGAGGGTTGTGTCATCTGCAGAGAGCGTAGAGCAGTTGAAGTTGTTCTTTCCGTTGATGAGGTTGTTCTTTGAGAAGATTAAACCGCCGTTGGGGGTCATAACCTTTTCGACAAGGTCATAGTACTCATCGTGATACCAATCACTGAGCAAAATAGGGCCAATATCAATATCATAGTCTCGCTTATCACGAGGACCGTGGATGACCATAGGACCGATAAGACCAGCGGCGTATTGAGCAGAGTAGTGAGAGTGATACCAGGTAGTGCCATACAACTCAGCAACGAATTGATATGTAAAGCTGCTGCCGGGGGCAATAGGGCATTGGCTGATGCCAGTAACACCATCCTCCCAGGGCGAACCCGTCTGGAGGAAGCCATGCCAGTGTATTCCAATGCCCTCGTTGTCGATGTTGTTGTGGACAGTCACTTGGATAGTATCACCCCAGTTGGCCTCAATAGTAGGTCCAGGAAAGGCCCCATTAATAAGGATAGCAGATAGCTCGTAGCCATCAGGGGCAATAGTACCCCGCTTGATAGTGAAGTCATACTTCCTGATGACACCTGTGCTGGGATGGGTCTTGTAGTAATTGGTGTAGCAATTTAAATTGCTCCAAGGATATCCGTTTGGGATGGGGTTGTTGGTCATGAAGTATGGGAGTAGAGCGGCACTAGACGTTCCCAAGACAGACTCGCTGTAGAGGGGGGTTATAATACTTAGCATTATATCATGATATAGGAGAATAGATAAAGAATAAGTGATGAACTTACCCATTGGTTTGCAACTGGCTTAAAATTCCTCCAAGAGAAACATCAGAGTAGTTGCCAGAGTGGAGACCAGCCCGAGAGTGCAACATGGAAGAGGCCCCCCCGTGAACACTGGCGCCGAAGCTCATTTTCAAACGAGTGAAAGAGTGGAACGATCGACGAATCCCAAAGAGTGTGTGGGCTGAGGTTGCTGGAATAAAACCTGCAATCTTCACGGCGGGATCCCACGGTCTTTATCTGTCGTGTGTTCGTTCAGAAGCAACAATCAAGGCGAGCCAAAGAGGCTGGTGTTCTAAGACCCAGGCATATAGCAGTTGCCGAATAGCCGGGCCCAATTCCTACTACCACCCCACAGATCATCTCAAGGCAAGGCGTGATGGTACGTGGCTGGAAGCTCGGCCGAGCTCCTAGAGGCAATCTCTGACCATGAACCAAGTACGCAGGTGGATAGGCGGATGAGTTGTTGAGCGGGACGGCCTGAATGTGGGATATCAAGCCTAGCTTGGGTAGAGCTGAAAAGCAGGCTGACGGTTAGCACACCAAATGCGAGACAAGCCACTCATCAAGGCACAATGCCGCCTATCAGGCGGCTGGGTTCTATCTCATTGACCCATATTGCAGTTTGCAGTGGCCGAAGTTGTAAAGGTGGCTTCAGCCATAGATGCGGGCGTAAATAGAACAGGATCGGTAACCAGGGTCAGGGGACCGAAAAGGATCGGTTGAGAATAGATACAGAATGCACAAGGCCCTTTGCGGAGAACCGAGGTGAGGTCACACTCGTCGGATCTCCAGGGAAGGCCCATGGACATGGAGAGTCCGTGTTAACGGTAACTCTGATGGTGTGCCCCACGGTGGTGGGAACTGTCGGATCGTTTGAGCCGTTCCTGTCACTAAGTAAATCAAGGAAGCAGCGTGGACCCAATAGGAGCTCTCGCATAGTAACTCGAACGCGAACAGGATCCGCGTTGGGTGAAATCTGCCCTCACCCAGGGACTTTTAGGCCTGCAGACATGACCTAGCGCCAAAGTCATCACGTATCTTCGGGTGGTTGCACGGACTCACATTACACACGGAGCGCTAGGATCTGGGCTTTGTGTGATTTAGGTATGAGGTAATCGAACATACGCCGCACACTAGGCCGTCCTGGCCCCTTAGTACTGTTCGAAAACGGCCCTACCGCGACTGGCGGTCGATCTGGAGTCCGGGCCCTGAGATGCCTATTTGTGATTAGCGTGGGTAGAGGATATGTAAGGCACCGGGACCTCAAAACGTAATCTCACAAAGGCAGAGTGGCTTTTATTAGCCATTCCGAGAGCCTTCTGTAAGCCTCTTGTAGCATTCAGCAGCCCCCAACAGCTTCTACCTGCAACGGCCTATGCCTGGGGGAAACGGTGTGTACCATCTTCGGCATCTCGGCCGGAGGAATCAATTGCCGTTGGACCTGCAACGATTGCAGAGTGGTGTGTATGACCGCACTGTGGCCGTTGGGTGTAGTCGATGCATGCTGGCACACGACAAGTGTCAGCAATTCAGCCCCAAAAATACAGCATCCCACAGCAAATATGGCACAGTACTCCGTAGGTATGACACTACTGCCTGCCAGGGTAGAAAAAAAAAACACCAACTTCTTAGGCGACTTAACCAACCCTGCAAGGTGTTGGGAACATGGCGTCGGGATCCCGGTATCTTCTACGAGCTGTGACCAATCGTGGCAAAAAAATGCATGCGGCATTTGTCCTGCAGATGGATTGCAGGCAATAGTGGCAGTCGGCAGTCAGAATCTCATCGGTATCATTGTTAGTATGCAAAGATGACGGAGCTGGAGAGGGCGGAAACCTTATGAAACCAATAATTCCTCCGCTAGTGAGCCCGCCCGCAGCTGTCTAACACCACCAATACGACCCTCTAGACCTCGTATCAATCCATAATGCATGTGAGGCCACGGGTGTCGCGCCGGCATCAGCCTGCATATCATTCAGCCCTCGGACCCAGCGCCACAACTGGATTTGTGGAAGTTGTTGGCCACCAGCATCCTCCAGCATACCGCTAGCATCCCCCTTCCACATTCGAGCTGTGAGCTCAGCCACAGCTCGGTTTCCGTCGCCGCCATCACAACGGAGGAGGTAGAGCGACAACATATTGTGGCAAAATCGTGGAAGGCACTGGCGGAGGACGGCTTACCTGTGGTAGTGGCTTGGCCAGCGGTTAAGCATCGGGTGTTGACAATCTTTCGTGCATCTCTCGAAGAAGGTAAATCGTCCGACCCAAAGACCATGTCAAGATTCTTGGGATTATTATGGGCGCCAGGCTCAAGTACAAGAAACATATCGCGAGGGGGATTAAAAGCAAATGTTGGGACATTCCTCACAGTCGCAGCAGTCTTACAGCTTGTGAGGTTCAACGACGGGCTGGGTCTCTGCTTGTATGGAGGAGATAAACTCATTTTAAAGGTTGTATACCTCTTCTGTTCTTTGAATCGAAGTCCGCATTTTGACTTACGCTATTCTTTAGCCCAAGCTGCGGCAGTAGATGTTGCATCTATCAGCTGTTCTACGAACCCTCTGTTAGATGGAAATCAAGAGCTTTTATACATCCAATGTTTCCCTTCCATCAGATGCAACAGTAGATCCTGTTGCAACGTTTCCTTCTCGATCTCTAGATGGATTACCAAGTGGTGGATTCAGTATTCCCTAGGGTTTACATGGATTTTACCTATTTCAAAATTATAATATGACTTGGTCTTTGTCTCTTCTTTTGGTGTTTTGTCGGTACCGATGACCGCACACAGAAAAAACACAAGACCAGTCGAAATAACTGGACAATCTTGCATATCTAGCGAGACGAGACAAAGCTACCTTTGCACTCATCGATGGATTAACCCATTCGTGTACTAAAATCGATTGAGTCTCTTTGAGCGTATTGGTGACTGCTAATGAGCTGCCAACCTTTCTATACAACAATGTGGACGAGTCCTCATACGAGGATGATGAACAAATACCATAATCAAACTCCGCGATACAGGGAACAGAAGGAAACTCAAGTATATTATCGCACTGCCCTTCGGCCGCTATTAATCAAGAGTGTGTTTTCTTGTGGAAACGAAGAGAACTAATTAATTGCCTGGTTTATCCAGCTTGCAGCTGCCCTGGTTATAGACCTAGATGAGTTTCTGGGACTCTCTGCTGCGGGACGTCCTCTTGGGTCATAGGTTAGTTACGTTCCCCATAACCCGATCAAGGAGTAATTAGTTGATATGAATGGCGTTGACGAGAGGCTGAGTAAGGATAACACTTGTGCATAAAGTTATTGATACCAATGTCTCTAGAGTACCGTTTTTGGATGACCTCGGTCAATAAGCTAGTAACCACAACAAAGCTTAGCATCGCGCTAAGGCCGATCGAGGCAAAGAACAAGCTGGCAATGCCAGATACGATCGACGCCGGATGCCTGTCGATGTATCAGCTGTGCCAAATCAGGGCTGGCAGTTGAGTCGGTACGGCACGAAGTAGGTCATCTTGGCGAGCCAGTTAAACTCCATCTTTGATCCCCGACACGCTTCCGTAAGATTTCGGTTGCCGAATGCTACATCCGGGGCCCACTCTGACGTCTCTCCCCCGCAGACTGCATTTGCAGGGCATCAGCAAGTCACTATTTGTGCTTCAGCAAGAATGATGCGAAGGAGGCGGGGCGTTTGCGTTTCGGTTGCAGTTGGAGGCCAGCAACTAATTACAGCAGCCGGGCCGATACGAGAACCTGGCGTCGGCACACCGGAGGGCCGATACTCTGAGTGGACAGAAATGACGATGATGATACTACCATGTGACATGTCATTGTGAATTCACAATACGAGGTTGAATCAGCCGCCTCTTTCGAGCCCCAGCTATGATACGACCTTGCGCCAATACAACCAAACCTCGGCACACGTCTGTAGCCTGTTTTCTATGCGAGGACATTACTACGTGAGACGGTCAACATCATGCAGGATGATCCGCCCAAGTGCCAACTTCGAACACATGTGTCACTCTTGATGCCCGACAGTGCAGCGGTATGCATTTTGTTTGCGCCGGCGAGAGCGAGTAGGCCGGCCGCCTTGGATGACTTCAGCACATTCTCCTGCACCTTCGCATTAGCCCCTGACGCTGGATGCGAGTGTGGGATCGTATACGCACCGACAGCTGTCCAACGGCGGTCGTTGTGACTGTGGCTGGGCCAGTGATGTCTCACCCCATCACTCACGTACACTGCGGAAAAATCGAATTTATTCGGCGCTCAGAGATACCATCTCGGATCCCTACGGCGGGTAGCTCTGCTTCGTTTCGGTAGCAACCCTGCCGTTTTTCTGGTGCCGTTTCCACTGCCTCCAAGTAGATTGTCGGTTCTGATTGATCGTCACGCCTTTTTATTGTTCCAAACTGAGCGATTGGATCAATCCAGGATGCCATCTTCCTTGGCCTCATCTGTCAGTATTTGGACTTGGATCATAAGCTGCTTGATCATACCTGCAATCTTGCCCGACACCTCAGCAGACCTTGGGGTATCATGGCCACCTCTGTGATCATAATCCAGTCTGTCGTCACAAAATTCGGCCAGCTGAATACCCGCGGGCCCCCTTGGGCATGGCAAAATCGCCCGATAAACACAGGCACAACATGTTAATCGCTTGGTAGAGGAAAGGTTTTGTAAATGCGACAATCAACCACACGTTTCTGTAATATGTGTCTGTTGATAAACCACGGCTTCCGTACAAGCTAGCTCTTTATTGCGAAACAAGGTGCGAGTTCGGGGCAGATATTACCATAGTACTGATGCGTATGTCATGTGGACCATGGGTGTCAGGTTGTGTGTAGAATCAAAGATGTCTTGTCTCTGGATAAGGTGAGCAGATGTCTTATATAACGGCTAACTGCTCAGCAGATGCCTGGCAAGCCAGGCATCCCTAGGATACGGCTGGCTGCACGCATCAAATACCGAGGCCCGTTTGCCAGTGACATGTTGTTAAAACCGGCTTTCCGTCTTGGCATACTATTCGGGTACCGAAATTCGGGGCCGACTTGGTAAGAAGCCGTGCCGTATAGTTAGCAAAGGTACACTCGTCCGTCCATATGCACTCTTCATGTAAGCCGGCCATCACCGTGGATACAAGGAATTACTCAGATTTGGTCGGAAGCCGAGCCATACGTGGAAGCTCAGCCTCAAGCAAACGTGACAGAAGTACATGGCTCATACCGAGTTTTGCCCCTTGTGCTATGCATTTTAGTTTCAGTTATAGGTAAGCTGTGAATACCGATTGAGTCACCTCGGATGTAGCCTACGGGCCACAGGTCTGTCGGGCTTCATAGGAGTCATACCCGTTCATGGTACTACGAATAATACAACCAAGAACTTACTAACTCGAGATGCTGTCTAAGCTGACGTGTAAGAGCGTTGGCCTTCGCCGTTGAAGTTATTCCAAGAAGCTAGAAATCACTCTGAGGAGTAAAGAAACAGCATGAAACTGCGGAGAAGGGGTGAAGAAATTTGCCAAGCCGGGAAGGATACCGATTGACGTCAGTGACGTGTCTCAGTACTTGCGAATACGGTGGCAATACATACGACGCAGGAGGTGGAAATGCAAGCCAGGGGTGAACACACGCAAGGGAACGCATATCGGCTCTATGTTCTATTCATGCATTTAGCTCTCTCAATTTTAACCTTATCATATTTGCTATCCTTGAGTGCTCGCCCCGTAACCATAAGTGTAAACTTTGATACAATCTATCAACGCTGCTAAGGTTGGAATTATCCGTCTGATACTGGCCGCCGGAATTGAGTGACGTGAATTGATCAATTAGGCGGCCGGCTCTCCTTATCTCGCCTGACAGTAACTGCATCTCCAAGGCCGTCTGGATACGTAGGTCGTCGACGTTAAAACTCCCGATGGCCATCTTAGCAGGCACAACAGCCATCCCTGTTGTGAACGGAGCAGCTGCGGCGGTAGTATTCTCTGAGCCGCCCATACTAGGCGAGCAGTCTGGCGTGGCATGACTACATGAGGCACTCTGGGTGTAACCAGCCGCTTGTTGGTACCATAGTAGGACCCGCGATATGATTGAGGCATAGAGAAATGCAAGGTGTGGCGATTGAGCACAGGGGCAGCTCAGAAGAGCTCCAAGCCTCTCACTGGCCTCGGAGTTGAGGCGTAGCACGTGGTCTAATGGTATCTGATTGTCAACGTTATTTGTCGCCGAGGATGGCGTTGTTTCTGATGATGGGGTCGATTGAATTCTGTTGGAATTGGGGAAAGATAGGTTTCGTAGGATATCGTATGCTTCCCGAGGACAGTTGTGGCTGCTGATGCCTACACTCGGTATTTCAGTTCGGTCAGAATGTAAATTTGGGTCGGATGGGGATTGATGTGCGGCGGGCTGTGCTGTAGAGGTTTCAGTTGATTCCGGAGTAGGAAGTAGGCCGAGTTGCGAATTAGGGGATAAGTGGTTATTAAAATAGTCTGTAGAGGCCCATTCACCCAGATTAAAAGAAGGGGAATTGGGCATAATATTCCCGTTCAGGTCGTTAAATAAGCCATCTAATGCATCCAGGCCGATGCAATTAGCGTTCTTATTCTTTGCATCCCAAGCTGCAATTACGTCAGTAATAGTTGAGAGCGGATCGAACGTTCCAATTATACCATCGCTACTGCAACTGCTGCTGTCAAGCTTGCGCACATCTGCAATGCCGGTTCCAGTTCCGGCTCCAGTTCCGGCTCCAGCTCCGGCTCCAGCTCCGGCTCCAGCTCCGGCTCCAGCTCCGGCTCCAGCTCCGGCTCCAGCTCCAGGTTGATCGACCGGGGTCCGACTTAAAGCAGATCGATTCACTCGCGGCGGCTTCCCCATTTTCCGTAAAACCCCATAGACGCATATCTTGCCGTGAGAGTCGCAGCGTCCGCACTCGGGCTGGCCTCGGTCACATTTCACCTTGGCGGCACCGCATTGATCGCAACTGGTTCGCAATTTCGGTGGCCCTGGTCGTTTCGGCGGATTGGCAGCCATAGCGACAGTATAGTAAGGGTATGGCGGGCAATTGGGATGACGCAAGAGTCCCGGAGAGTGCCTATTCAAATATATATCCTCGTCAAACTATCGTTATTCAACCACTTGTGCACAGCATAATGTCAGACGTCATATTACTGCAAGCGGACCAATCTCGTGTGCCGCTCACTTTGACCAGTGCCGCGTATTCCGGTTTCCATGGACCTACACCTTAATCCCACTCATCTCTCTCGTGGCTTGTCTAGTGTGAGGCCACGAGTAGACTGTTGACCGCCCTCCCCTCAGTCGGCGGCTGACCAACATCTCACTTGCGGCCTAAACATCACTTCCAACACCACCACCAACGCCACAGCGTTTTTTCCTCCTTTCGCCTTTACGATGTCTCAAACTTAAATGACAGATTACTCGCATCGGATGGCTGTACCGGGTAGGGAACGAGAACTCCTCCTCCTTTGCTAGTAAAAGGGATTATTATTATAATAGGGGCCCATCTTCAGGATAACAACCGGCATCCGTAATGTAACATATTATTTATTTTCAGAGACGTAGCGTACCGGGTTCTTGTCAACTCTTCTGGTCGAACTGCTTTTGCATTAGCCGTGTTCTTTCAGGCAGCCTCAATTCTTATACAGTAACCCTCCGCCACCGTTTTTAAGTCACCCTGGTCCTTGTCGCCTATTACGTTACACTACACGAAACTAACACCTGGCATTGATTGGCGTGTGGCAGCTCACACCGTCAGAGTCGTCTTTTACGATATGAATACGAAATTCCCCCGGTAGTGTGGACCTGGCTTATGCAACTGGGACGGGTCTCCCGCCCAAATGTGTGTGGCGGCGGCGGCAGAGTGGATAAGACACTGGGGTTACACTCAGCGAAGACCAGAATAAATTCATTGTGCGGCACGCCATTTCTGGGTACACGTCGCAATAACATAGTGGCCAGGACCCTCTTAGGAGATGTTGAAGCCGCGGTCAGCGTGACATCTCCATGTCCTGGAAAAGTCCAGCGATTCAGAGAGTTGGGTAAAAGGCACTCTTGATGTTTATTCTGCTTGGATGGAATCCCCTTTGGGCTCTTCTGACGTGCCTGCCACTGCCTAAAGTTTCCCTAAATCTAGACCGTCGCCGAGAATAATACCCCTCTACGCGGGGGAGGCTCGGCAATTCAGATTAGCGGATGGCTCGGATGTCTTGGGTGGCAGTATACCAATGCCGGGAATATTAATCAGAGATCCTACTCTAGCTAATTTTATCTTGGATGTATGAGACTGTCTGCAGTCAACTTTGGTCACTGGCATTACTCCGTCCCAACTCTTCTCAGATAGCCTACCCTATACCCCTCGATTAACGGCCTGCCACAGGTAATTAATAAATAAAGGGTATCGACAGATAATTCAGAAGAATTTTAGGAATAGTGTACTTTTACTCATTTATATTTTAACCTTGTTTAATTTTGGCGATTCTATTTTTTTATTTGTTAATACTTGTTCGATAACGTCTTCTCAACCGCAATCTGATTCGCAGGGCGTTATCCTAACCAGGGTCTTTACTACATGGAATGCATATGGGTAGGTTCTGCGTCATTATTATTTCTCCAGCGCTGAAATGGGGATGTCACATGTGACCCTTCAACAGCCAAAAGATTGGCCGTTTGCTGCCTGATTACTTGTAGACGCCCTGGTGACGGCTAAGGACGGCCGTCTAGATACATATCACATGCGAGAAACGGCGTTAAGAGTCTAGCAGAGAGGGTACTCTATACTATAAACGGCTACAAGAGCGGACGCCTTAGACTATGCTTCATCATATTCCGGGATACATTCCAGGCACTCATTCATGTACGCCCACGAAGATGCAAACCAAGATGCTTGCAGCTCAGCTCAGCCTCTTGGTCACACCCGCCATACCCATAGAGTATTTTAGCTGCTTGTCGCCCGTACCGTGTGATGACTTCGGCAAATAGCGGTACTATCAGTTAATGGCAATATACTCACATGACGCACACTGGCGGAGCTAGTGCCTATTAGACAGGTAGATGCTCAACCACTAGCTGGTTGTTCTCGCTCATGATGGCCTGATTGTTCGCTAGCTTGGCCTTCTAGACTAGCTCAGGCGAGGCATCAGGTGGCTTAGCCGTGCCGAGGGTGACATTGACGTGAGAGATGACCCCATCGTGATGGGAATCAGCGGGCTGGACTCCCCCGAGAAGCAAAGTCCGCAGGTCTGTTGTCATGGTGATGGGTGCTTCCGCTGTTAAGCTTGGTATTCCTGGTTGGTGAACCGCCGACGAATTTACAACTCAATGACGCAGGATTGACCTGCCTTAGCCTGGAGAAAGGGCCAGAGGAAATAAGGCTATATGGTGTTGCAGTGCATCTTTGAGTTAGGGGGTAGAACCTAAGTTGTTCCAGCATCTACGTAGTAAGCACCCGAATTCTCCCTAATAATGAGGATATAAGGTTAGTGTTCTGCACTATTGGAAGCCATTCATAACCGTATGACGTTTGAGTAATGGAGAAGCCCCATCAATATGCTGGTGCTATGGCCAATGATACTGGCAAATTACTAAGATGTTCCCAGATAATACGGCAGTGTACGTCTTCTCACATGTGAAGGAGCCCAGAAGTGGGATACGGAGAGGTCGACAGGCCCTGGTGCACATGCTTTGTGGGCAATGCCTTTAGGACCAACATCAACGCTTAGTCAGCAGATTTAATGTATTTGGATCATCGTACCACGTCGATAATCCAACATACACTATCTCCACAGAGAGACAATGGCATCATGTTTTAGTAAGAGCCAGGTCAAGAAGGACAAGCCCAACAGACGATTGACGTCGATACTTGCCGGGTAAGCCTCCCAAAGAGCCTCTCCCTCTGCCGGAACCTGAGGGGCTGGGACGTTAAGCTTTGAGGCTGGTCAGGCACTAGATCATCTAGAGCAAGTCTCGGCGTGCCCCTGACTACCAGAGCCACGTCCCGGGCCGGCTTAGTGCGGGAACGACCGTTCAATCAGCCCCTCGTGCCGACATCCGACCGTGTTATGTCCCGTCCCAGGGGCCAGCCAATCGACGGCTGCAGGGATGATGAGCGGCGCTGCCACTATCACAGCCCGTGGTGCTAGAGGCTTGGACCCGGCTCTGCTAACGCACCATGCCGTCAGCGCATTGTCACTTCAGCACGGCTCCTCCAACGATGACACTGCAACGACGAATCATCCGAAGCCTCAACCCTAAGATTCTCCCCACGCGGCCCGACAAAGAACCAGCGCCCGTCGGGTCGGCAGGGATGAAATTCGACGCGAAGACGCCACATGCGTGGCCACTATGCCTTAAAGAAGCCGGGCGTCAAGAAAGCGCGTAGATCAAGCTCTTCAAAGTATAGCGCCACAATGCGAAGCCTAGTTGATACGGGATCCTCGTCGGCGGGGTGCACAAGATTCACCTAGAGTCCGTCTGATCACACTCGTCGATCAAGTTCATAAGACGAAAGGACACAAGACGAAAAGAATAACTCCAACATTCTGGGGATGAATTTTAAATTAATGAATAGATAATTGTAAAGAATCGAAGTTGAGAAATGCGATCTCTGAGTGACCAGAACACGCAACGATGCCGCCACAACAGATGACTAAAACCTAGTGTCTTAACAGACCTCAATTCCTTCCTGACCCAGAAATCAAGCTCCCCTCCAGATTAAACCCACCATCCCAGTGACATGTATCGTGTATCGTATTGCCAGGCGCGCTGCTGAAACTTGCGGCACACCGTGTTTAGAACACAGTACCCTTGGTCTGCGACATCTTCTTGACATTCAGGTTCCTCAACATGAAAACCCAGATGAAGGACAGGGCCATGATGCCAGTTCCAGCGGCAAGCATTCTGGTCTGGGCGTAACCATAAGCCTTCTGGATTCCCAATCGCTCCTCGGACCCAACGGCGTAGGACAATTGCGCAGTCACATCTCCGTAGATGGTCGGGATGAGTGCCGTCGCGGACTCTGGCATGTATCTGTAAAGACCCGGCAGGAAGGTGTTGGTCCAGATAGCACCAGAGATGGTGTTACCGATAGCACCGCCGATACTGCCGGACACAAATAGCGTGGCCAGAGCAGCAGCAACGTGCTGATGGTCGACAGCGGCGAGAACGGCCAGCTGCATGCAAAGAATGAAGACACTTCCGCCCATGGAAATGAAGATCTCGCACATGACAATGTAGCCGATCTTTCCGTTGGGGGTACGGAAGTGGATCATCAGGCCCTGGGAGAAGATGTACAGCGGGACGGCAATGTAGAAGAGCCACTTGTAATAACCGGTTCGGCGGATCATGTAGCCAACGAAGAACAGAAGAACACCAGAGACAATCTGGAAGGTGCTGTTGACGTATCCGGCCTCAGCAATAGTTAGGTTGTTTACGACCATCAGGAAGGACGTAAAGTAGCTGGCCCAGCAGTAGTAAGACGCTTGGTAAGTCATATCGATGAGGCACGCGGCAATGACGGTGCGGTCAGACATGAACTTCTTGTTCAGGAACGGCACCGGAGACAGGAACATCTCGTACAGGACAAAGATGATGACCACGACGAAACCAGTGACAATCATAGCAATGATGTAGTCAGTCTTCCAGCCATTGGGGGCGGAGCGGGCGAGAGTAAACGGCAGGAGGAAGGTGGTGAAGCCGCCGGCAAAAAGGACGATTCCGAGCACTATTGATTGAGACAGAAATTAGCATTCTGCGCAGTTTGGAGAATACTGGGTTGGTTGACTCACAATCGAACTGGACAATGCCGTACCAGAGGCTCTGCAAAAAGGTCCGGCCACTGCTCGTCCTGGTGATGATGCCTTGGTCGTAGGCTTTCTTAAGGTTGGCCTGCAGCAGCAGGAAGAGAGGGGCGGTGATGACGGGTAGAATGATGGCGAAGCAGCCGAAACCCCATCGCCAGTTGACGTTGAGGTAGAAACCCTCAGCAGCCTTGGATCCGGCGAAGGCGGTAATCATGTAAGGGGACGAGGTGAAGGCAAAGGCGATACCTCGGTTCCTCAGGTTTGTGGCATCAGCCGCGAGCACACAGACGGTGTAGATGATGCCTCCGAAACCGACCTGGTAGAAGACCTGTCACGTCATGATTAGCATTTGGGGTGTCTAAAACGTGGTACTCAAGACTCTCACCTGCGCAGCGCAGAAAGTAGCGAGGTTGTGGGACACGGCCATGAGAACAAGGCCCAAAGTAGCGCCGGCGACCATGACGGCGAAGCCTTGAGCGCGACCCCACACGTCCAGCATCTTGGCCATGGGGATGTAGCACGCGGCGGTCATGCTGTCTGCGACGATGGAGATGACGGTGGTGAGCGAGTGCATCCTCCATTCGCTGGTGACGAAGGGCGCCAGGGTGGCGAGAATCGAGAGACGGAATCCATTGACCAGGAAAAGAAGCCAGATGCTGTTAAAACCGTGGTTAGTGAGGTACGGGCACCGCAGCTAGAGAAGAGTAGAACTTACAGGCCCAAAAGACAGACCAGGTGCGTCTTGGTCCAGACCAGGGTCACGGCTTCGATTTCCTGAACACCACGCTGGGCATCTTTGGTGGGCGCATTGTCATCAGAATGGCTATCGCCGGTAGTGTCGTTGGGATAGACGCCGCCAGTCTCCTTGTCGTTGGTTACAACCTGGGTCTCGACATCGCCATTATCAGGCTGAGTGTCGTCGGTGGTCTTGCGACCAGCGAGCTTGTTCAGGAAGGACATTGTGGTTGAGCTGACAGGGTAGAACCAAATGTGCATGCAACTGAGAAGGACTGAATGCAACCGAACTGAAGAGCGAAGGATTCCATCTTTAACCTCGGCGTGCAGCACCCCAGAACCCGGCGCGTGCAGTCCCGCGTGGGCGTCTGTTGGTTCGCAAATGGCGCAGAATGCCGCGATGGTGACCAACGTTTCCCAAAAGGGCCATGTCTGCAGGAATAACGGGGGCCATTAATCCAGCATCAGGTTACAAGTGGGAAAGGCGTGGGGTACGTCCGAGTTCGGCCGGTGGACAAATGCCCTTGGCAAGACGAGACGACTAGCGGAGTGGCAGTACTCGGTAGTAAGTAGAACAAACCCTGGAGTGGTAATAGGTAATACCCTGGGCGGAATCACGAGTCACACGCTGCTCGGCGACGTGAACCCGGCGTGATGTGAAAATTTTGATCTAATCTGATTCCACGATTGATTAGATCGGACCATTCACAACCATGTACGTAACGCACCTCGCGCGTTACGTGGCTGCAACAGTGGTTCGTGGGTTGCCAAGGAGTGACCATGGGACCCCTGAATGTCTCGGGGATCAGAGTCGCCTCGGGATAGCCTCACCCCGAGAGTACTCCGTAGCACCAACACCGACTAAGCCATATTGAGCAGGGATTTCCAGATAGACTGGGTCAGCCACAACTTGGGTACGAATACTCCGTACTCCGTAAGAACACACCCAGCAATTGCATGCTGGATCGACGCGGGTTCCTCCGTGCGGCATATCCCGGTGCTGCCACTAAGGAAAACCTGATGTTGGGATTGTCGCCACCGTGATAGAGCGTCAGTTGGTTGTTATTTCCACGGCTACCGCGCTGAAACGTGTCACCGTTCGGAAAATATACCGGCAAATTCGTAAAACTGCTGCAATGCTTTTTTTTCTTTCAAACAGATAGATACCCCGGCATCTTTTACATAGAATGCTGCAAAGGCTGGTATTGGCTATAACTACATTTGTCTACTACACCCGTCGTCGTCGTCGTCTAAATCCGTCCCTACTTCCGCAGCGCCAACCATTCATCCTTGGTAATCCGGTATTCCACCTCACCCTCTTCGATACCAGGCGGGGGGTTGTCGTACTGGTTGTGGAAAGTCCGGACATGCCTCAATCCGCACGTCGCCATCGTCGCTCGGGAACCCGCGTTGACGGCCATGGTGTCTCCAAACACCTCCTTCACGCCCAAGTCCTGGAACCCATGCTTCAACAGCTCGCGGGAGCCCTCCTTGGCGAACCCCTTGCCCCAGAAGTTCGGGGCAATGCGGAAGCCGAAGATGGTGCGCTCTTGGAGCAGTTTCGGTGGTGTGTCATCGCTTTGGCTGGGCGCGAGCACCCACCAGCCGACAAATTCGCCTCCTGCAAAGCCGGCCCAGGTTCCAAGCCCAGATCCGGGCATGGCCGTGTCGAGCAGATGGTTGAGGACGATTCCGGACTCTTCGGCCGTCAGTGGCTTGCCGTATCCAATGTACTTCATGACATCGGGGTTCGCGTCTAGCTGGTAGAGGAAGTCGCCATGTTCGCGCCCTAGAGGCACCATCTCAAGACGGGCGGTGGTCAACGTCGACTGGCTCATAATGGGCGGAATTGAGGAGGATAGTTGTGAGTATTATTGTGTGTGTAGTTGTGCCGGTGCTGTTCTCCTGGGCATTTCTCCACGGTGCTCCCCCTCTTATATACTCACACAGGGCACCAGGGTAATCAATGATAATACGTAGTAGTGAGACTTGCAGATCTCTTCCCGCCATGACCCTACCATCCCAGACCAGGTCTGAGACCAGGTCTGTGACGAGCTTCGCGGAGAATCCAACGATTGTATCAGTGAGAAGGATGCAATGCTACCATTGGCAGTAGCAGTAGTATGCACATGTGTGCACGATACCCGGCATAATACTTGGCTCGATACCCGCCATGCCTGCCATGTAACTTATTCACTCCGAGAGTCTACGCTTGGACGAGAGCGAGTTTATGCTGCCAAGCGGCACAGCCACAAAGATGAGCACTCTTAGTGGATGAATGCGGTTTGCACCATCGACCATCCGGCGGCTTGGCTCATACACGGGGTTGCAGATCGCTTCCGCAAGAGGCATGTGAGGCATCAAAGAGGGATAATTGTTGTATTGGCAGCACCACAGTAGGCCTGAATAGCGGCTTGTAATGAATGACTCCCTTTGCCGTCCAGTAAAGCGAAGACGTTTTTATGCACCCAAAAGTCACCCCAGGGTTGATAAAAAATCATATCCTCTCACAACTTGTGCAATGTAGCATGAGCCAGATAGTGTTGCAGTTTTCTTTAGGTTGGGTAACAAAGTGGAGGGGCGTGGAGGCAATCAAGATCCGATTGGACAAGCCTATTTGACAGGTTAATTCACAACCTTGACCAATGTAACTTGTTATTTCGGCTGTTCGGTCGAATGCCTGTTTAGTGGAGTAGGCCGCGTGATGTTCCATCCCGGGGATTATCCAAGGCACCTTTCGAGTATGTCTATAGAGTGGGTTAAGCCGCGTGATGTCCCATTCTCCGCATGGTCCAATGGATATCTCGGTTTGTGCCTATTGAGTGGATTAATCCACCTGCTATCCACGCCAAGCCTTACAACGCATATGCCGACTCCGCGTATAATAGGAGGCTGGCCCGCTTTCACGCCACTAATCGTCGTTGTTGGTTGGCAAGCAACCCCGGCAATGATCCCAGCGCTTGTTGGTCCCAAGGCGCCAGTCGAATGATTGACGGACTCCCTACTGCATGTGGTGTGATGGGCGCGCGGGTTGCCATTCTCGGATTGATTCGGGAACATGGGATTTCACTATGGCATATGGCATGTGAACTATGTTTGTTAGCGCCTTGGGAATGACGTGGCTTTACCCTAGATTGAAATTCAATTATATGGTTCTTAGTACGGAGTGGCTAGAGAAGAGGAAGGGAATTGAGAAAATACCGCAACGACCCGAGGTCGAGTTTGAATTAAATGCTCCACGTTGACTTGGTTGTTGGAAGTAATAGCGGGTTTACCAAGGGGCGATGAGATATCTGTAGCGTAATCCCCTCACAGTCGAACAAACCACGTTGGATGTCTGCAATGAGAGAAACCCAAAAAAATCAAAGCACTGCCAGGGGACAGACAGTGAGTCCTCTGACCAGGCCCACGCAGCCCTGAGCCCACCCACAACCCGGCACTCGTCAGCCACTCCAGCCACTCCCGGCGGCAGTCCCTAGCACAAGCTAAAGCTCGTTTGGGCCAGATTTGCCTGATCTAGTCGACGTGGGATCCGGGGCTGGGGTGTGGGAGGCGTCCAATTGGGCGGTCGTGGATGAGGATTTTCAAGCATAGCGGACACTAGCCGGCTAGTCAGCGTCTGCCGCCACGGCAGTGTTCAAACAGGCTACGTTGTGCAGAATGCTCCGGAGACTTGAGCCTTGTGGCAGTATTTGGCCCGATCCGGTCGCGTCTTCCGTGTCTCGGACCCGACGCCGGTTGTCACGCCGGTGCTACGCCGCCCGATCCGGCATCAACCGGACGTGCCCCCACCGTCCGCTTTACTCTATTATTACTCTAAAGGCTTCGCTGAGAATGAAGCCGGGATGACCTGGAATGTGGGAGAGCAACCGGTGCCCACATGGCAGTCCCAGTTTGGCTGTCAAACCGACAATCCCACCTTAGCCCGGACTTGGCGCAGAAGCTTGGCGGCCGATCTCACCGCTTTTGATTTGGCGTGCTTCTAGCAACTCGTTGCGAGGCCAATCCCTTCTCCATTCTGTCTACGACATTGCAGTTCATGCCTGCTTACACTTGGCGCTGAGCGCGCGTTGCTTGGCGGCACACGAGGTTCTGTTGGTTGTTGTCTCATCCATCAGCACATCTTATCTGATCATGGACCCCACGTCGACAGGCCGAGTTCGGTCGTTAATCCCTCGCCGTTTTCACTCATTCCCACAGCACATGGCGCACATGGCGTTTGGGTTTGGCGCTGGGCCCGCGACGATCTGTCAACCGTCGTCCCGTCTTAATCTTATCTGATCCTGGTGTCCTTGTACATCCCGGGCGGAGGCACATATGCACTCCCTGCGTACGGATGGATAGAGTACCCGCTCACCTACCGGGTCGGCTGTTTCTTTTCCCGCCACTGCACTCTTCTGCGCTTCTGCATGCTTCCCTGCGTCTGGGCAGAGGCTCGGCGATCTAATCTTGCCATCAATCAGACCATCTTATCTGATCCTGGCCCCCCCATCACCACCCTACCCGCCCCCCGCTCGCAAGCCGAGCCTTGGCTCTTTTCGGATCGGAGGACGTCTCAGGATTTGCTGACGATCATTGCAGCTCCTTGCATGTTTCTCCCGATATGCAGAAAAATTTGTCACCCCACTTTGCCTTTTGTTTCCCTTGGTTAGGGCTGGCTGCTTTTTACATGCCCCTGTGGCCCTGGTCTCGCACGCCGTCGTCCTCCAGCTGCAATGTCACCCTCTTCTCTCTTCCCTCGCCTACTCCACCGCCCACCCTGAATAGTTGCCACATGTTAATAACCGCCGATCCTGTCCCTGATTTCCCTTCGCCTTGTTTCTCTGCCCGTGAACCTTTGGGCCCGGTGGGCCGTTGCTACGCCGCCGACTTCATGCGGTATTTACATGACTAACTGCTTCACCCCACGCCCGATCCAATGCTGTTCCGGCTTGTTGGTAATTGGGATACTACGTAGCATAGTATATTCCTCGTGTAGATCCATGCCGAAGCTACCCACGTCAATTACCTGCATAATAAACCAGTTTGCCCAGGGTACTCCTACATCGGCCCCTCTGCCAAGTGCTGTTGATGTATACGGCGGTACGCGCCTCGGCTGCCTCCACTTGCCATTTTCTTCCCTTCTCTTTTCTTTCCGTTCCTCGGCTCAGAGGATCTTGCCGACTACCCTCACAAGTAGTCACCTCACTCTTTCCCACGGCATCCTGTTCCGTCGCGTCGCTATCTCTGGAGAGATAGGTAGGCCGACGAGTTAGCTTGCCGCCCCCTGTCCTCAACTGGGAATTGAAGCAGGAACCATAACCATGGCGGCCGAACCCGAAAAGGCGGTTAGCGAAAAGCCGGTGGAGGGCAAGCAACAGTCTCCGGAGCAAACCGCCGTCGCCAACACCGATGCTCCAGTCAAGGAGGGCGCATTGTCGGTGAGTTGTCCATTCTCTGTTCTGGGCTTTTAGTGGCTTTGATGTGGAAAAGAGAAGATGGGAACTCGAAATCTAACTACGTTTCTAGTCTATCAAAGGCTCCTTTGCCTACTTCCAGCTGCTCTTTGCCGCCCAGCCAACATGGGTTGACATTGGCCTCATCGTCGTGGGCACCCTCAGCGCTGCTGGAGCCGGAGTTCCGTTCCCCTTGATGGGCGTCCTGTTTGGCCAGCTCATCGACAACTTCAACAGCGCCACATGTGCGGCCGACACGCCCAACATCGACCCGTTCCAGTACGAGAAGAGCATCAACGACAAGGTCATCACGACGGCGTGGATCGGCGCAATTGCCTTGGTGCTCATCTACTGCCACTTGACGTGCTGGAACATCATCAGCCAGCGCCTCGCTCAACGCCTGCGCACCCGCTACGTCTCGGCATTGTTGCGCCAACCGCCAGCCTTCTTCGACACCCGCGGCGCCTCTGGCCAAGTCTCGAGCCGCCTCCATGGCGATATCACGGCGGTCCAGGCCGGTACCTCGGAAAAGGTCGGCAACATCATTACCACCATCAGCTTCTTCATCACCGTCTTCGTCATCGCCTTCTCGCAGCAGCCGCGCCTCGCCGGTATCTTGATCTGCATGCTGCCCGCGTTCCTCATCTCGGGCATCGTGGGCGGCAAATACCTGGGCAAGTTCTTTGAGCGCCAGAACACGGAGGCTGCGTTGGCCTCGTCCATTGCCTCTGAGGCTCTCGAGCACGTCGCCGTTGTCCAGTCCTTTGGCGCGGCCCCCCGTCTCGAGGCCAAGTTCGCCCATCACATGGCGCGCGCTCGCAAGTTCGCCACGACAAAGGCCGCCATTGCCGCCGTCCAGACCGGCATGCTCTACTTCATTGCCTACTCGGGAAATGCTCTGGCCTTTTGGCAGGGAAGTATCCGCATCGTCGACGCGGCGGAGCGGAATGACGGCAGCGCCACGGTTGGTCAGATCTACGCCATCGTCTACCTCCTCGTCGACTCTTGTGTCATGCTGGGAGGAATCGCTCCCACTCTTCCTTTCCTGGGAGGTGCCGTCGCCGCTTACCATCGTCTCATGGAGGACATCGAGGCTCCGTCTGCCATTGACGGCACATCTGACGCCGGACTTGTTCTCCCGTCGGGCACGGCAAAGTCCATCGCCTTCCGCAACGTCTCGTTCGAGTACGCATCGCGAGCGGGCCAACCTGTCCTGCAGAACGTGGACCTGGAATTCCCCGCTGGAAAGTACACGGCCATCGTCGGTCTCTCCGGCAGTGGCAAGTCCACCATTGCGGCTCTTATCGCGCGTCTCCACGATCCCACAGAGGGCACAGTCGAGCTTGAAGGCCACGACATGCGCGAACTCAACGTCAGGTCTGCCCGAAGCTTCATTAGCTTTGTCCAGCAGGAACCCTCGCTTCTCGACCGCTCTATCCTGGAGAACATCGCCCTTGGACTCGTCAACTCGCCCAAGCCTGCTCACCAGCACTTGAAGCCTCTTCTCAGCGGCCCCGAACTCGCCAAGCTGGCCACCAGCGGCAAGGACGCGCTCTCTTCGGCTGCTTCTCTGGGGCCCGAGTTTGCTGAACTCGCCAACTTGATACGTCACGCCGCAGAGCAGGCCGATGCCGCCAGCTTCATCGAGCGTCTCGAGTCTGGCTACGGAACTTCTGCCGGCCCCAGCGGCTCCCTCGTGAGTGGTGGTCAGCGACAGCGAATTGCACTTGCTCGCGCCCTGATCCGTGATCCCGAGATCCTCGTTCTTGATGAGGCCACTGCGTCTCTTGATTCTGCCAGTGAAAAGAGAATCCAGCTCGCAGTCGAGCGCGCCGCCGCCGAGCAGCGGACCATCATCTCCATTGCTCACCGTCTCTCAACCATTCGCAACGCCGACAACATTGTTGTCATGCAGGCTGGTCGCGTCGTCGAACAGGGCACCTACGCTGAGCTCATGGCCAAGGAAGATGGCGAATTCCACCGCATGGCTAAGCTGCAATCCGTTGGCTCTGCTGGTAGTCCCGACGCCGGATCTGTCTCGGGCGACTCGTTCGACGCGTCGACTCTCAAGACGGACGTCCATGTGAGCGAGAAGGCTGAAATCTCCGAGACCAAGCAAGCTGTCGACGGCGAGACTTCTGCGGACAAGGACGGTGACAACGCCAAGGAGGAGCCCAAAGACGAAGAGCTGGACGTCATCAAGCCATTCAGTTCCGTCATGAAGGGTCTCGGCTGGTTGATCCGACCATCTCTCGGCTGGTGCGCCATCGCCATCATCGCCGCCATCTTCGTCGGAGCCACCTTTTCCGGCGCGGGCATGATCTTTGGCTTCACCGTCGGCGCTCTCAACCCCTGCGAGAACACCATCGACAAGATCCGGTCTATGGGCCGGTTCTTCGCTGGGCTTTACTTCATGCTTGCGGGCATCGAGCTGATTGCCAACTTCTTCGCCTGGTGGGGATTCGGCATCATCGCCGAGAGACTCCTCTACAACCTGCGTGTGCTCTCGTTCCGCTCTCTGCTGGAGCAGCGCATCCACTGGCACGAGTCTGAAGGTCGCACTCCGACCTCGCTGTTGTCCATCATCACCAAGGACAGCATGGCGGTTGGCGCCTTTAGCGGGTCTACGTTCGGCACCGTCTTCGCCATCTGCATCAACGTCGTCATTGCCATCATCATCTCGCACATCTTCGCCTGGAAGATTGCCTTGGTGTGTTTAGTCACTGTCCCCCTCCTGCTAGGCTCTGGCTTTATGCAGCTGCGCATGTTGGCGCGCTACGAGGAGCGTCACCGCTCGGCCTTTTCTACTGCCACGTCGCTCGCCACCGAGGCCATCCAGTCCATCAAGACCGTGGCTACTCTGTCTCTCGAGAAGGAGTACATGGATTCCTTTGAGCGCCTGCTGAAGCCCCCGCGCAAGCAGGTTGTGCGTGCTTCCGTCTCCACCAACATCTGGCTCGCCATCTCCTACTCCACCGGTACCTTTGTCAATGCCCTGGCTTACTGGTGGGGCTCGCAGCTCATGATGAAGGGAGAATACACGCAAAAGGACTTCTTGATTATCCTCGTGGCCATGTTGACGAGTGCCCAGCTCTGGAGCAGTATGTTCTCTCTTGCTCCGGAGTTCTCTCGTGCTCGCCTCGCCTTGTCTCGCGTCATGACGGTCGTCGATATGGGATCCAGCACCCACACTGGCAAGCCTGGCACAGATCCTTCCAAGGCCGGTGACGATGTGGAGGCTGCTGGAGAAGCAAAGACCGGTAGCCCCGAAGATAACCAGCGCCGCGGTGGCTCCAAGGTGGCTTTCAAGAATGTCTCTTTCGCCTACCCGAGCCGTCCGGATGTCACCATCCTCGACAACGTCTCTTTCACTCTGCCACCTAACCAGTTCTGCGGTCTCGTAGGTCCCTCCGGAGCCGGCAAGTCTACCATTATGAACATTGTGCAGCGGCTGTACGAACCCACCGATGGTGCCGTTGTCATTGACGACCGCGACATTGGAAAGCTCCCTGTTTCATTCCGTGATACGATTGCCCTGGTGCCCCAAGAACCCGCTCTCTTCGACGGTAGCGTGCGATTCAACGTGGGATTAGGTGCTCTGCCAGGCCACGAGGCGACCGATGCCGAGATCGAAGAGGCTTGCCGCTTGGCAAACATCCACGACGTGATCGCAGAACTCCCCGAAGGATACGACACTGAGTGCGGCCCTTCTGCTTCTCGTTTATCAGGTGGTCAGAGACAGCGCCTCGCCATCGCCCGCGCTCTTGTTCGCCGCCCTCGCCTGCTCCTCCTCGACGAGAGCACCAGCGCCCTGGATGCCGCCAGCGAGGCCGCACTTCAACAGGGTCTCGAGAGGGCGTCGCGAGGCACGACAGTACTGGCCATCACCCACCGACTGCATACTGTGCAAAAGGCCGACGTCATTTTTGTCGTCGAGGGCGGCCAGATTGTCGATAGCGGACGACACGCCGAGTTGATGGAGCGAAGAGAGAGCTATAGGCTCAACGCGATGCAGCAAATGCTGCAGTAAGCTTTTTCTTGAATATCGTATTATTAGTGATTAGAGCCGCGATTTTCTGCTAAGGCTGTAAACATTAGCTATGCCATCCAAGAAAAGGCAAGCGATGGCATAATGGGGATCTCAGAAAAGTAGCATGTTTGAGTTATTTGGGGTGCAGGGTAGAAAGAAGGTGTAGGGTTAATATGAGTGGTAAAAACTGTTTGTAACATTCAGTTCGGTATATATAAGCTTCAAAGATGAATAGAATTATAGACATTTCCTTGAAATATCCAAGATTTGTATGTACTATCAGAATTGGTGTAAATGGTGATGTGAAGCTTCTAGCCATAAATGCTATGCTCGAGGGCTGCTGTTGGAATCTTCAGTCTAGATTTTAGTTTATGAACATGTAAAAATCTCTCGCATCTGCTGAAATGAACCACCCCCCGTTTAGATCTCCTCCTTGTCGTCCACCTTATTCTGAACTATTTCATTGGTCTCCGCATCCCGAGCCTCAATGACTCGCCGCTTGATGTTCTTGTGAGCTAGGAAGGATAGACCTGCACTCCACACAATCAAAGCAATCGAGCTAGCAATCATAGCCCACATACCGCGCTAGATTAAATGTGAGAAATATTTCAGGGTAGCAGTGGGGATGGTGTAACTTACGTTGAACCATGGCGCCATGGAGGCACCGTAGAAAATAATGCTCCACCAAGCGTTGACAGAGTTGCTTCCCAGATTCATGCCGGCCAGGACTACTCCGCGGAAGAGGCCATCCTCGAAGCGCATCGCGTCGTTGCACCATGCGAAAAAGGTAGCTTGGCAGGCATAAACCGATCCAGCCCAGTAGTAGGCCGCAAACGTGATTGTGGTGGATGTAGGATTCGTCGGGTTCTGCGCTGCCACGAGAACCATGATTGACGTGGCGATTCCCGTGAGGCCGATCCAGTATCCAACAAGATAGCGCTTTCCGCCGAGGAAATCAGTCAATGTGGCCCAGAAAAGGGTAGACACGATGCCAACCGCAGGGACGCCGGTGGGATAGTTGTTCTTCTGCGAAACGGTGTACGTGTTGGTCGGGTGACTCTGCATGAAGAGGGCGAGTAGGGCGTTTGTGCTGAAAGACTCGGTTTCACCAGCAATGATCCAGAGGACGACAAATCCCCACCAGTACCAGGAAGTCAGAACCTTCTTCGCGAAGCCCAGAGAAATCTTGGTTCGCTCTTCCTTCACCTCTGGCACGCGAGAGATGGCCAGCTTTCGCTCATCCTCGGTCAAGTAAAAGGCCGTGGTAGTGTTGGGAGTGTCGGGGAAGAAGAAGAAGCCGTAGGCCGCAACCGGGATGGTGAGGAGGCCGTCGACGATGAAGAGCCAACGCCATCCGCTGAGGCCGTGGCGGCCGTTCATGCTGTGGTTGATGCCCGTCTGGATGAAGCCGCCGACAAAAGTTCCTGCCAGTCCGGATGCAGTGAAGATGCCGCTTCGCTTGCCCAATTCGCGTTCCGTGTACCACGCGCCGAGGATGTAGTGTGTGCCGACAAAGGTCGAAGCCTCGCACAGGCCTTGGAAGAAGCGAATGGCCATGATGGCGTTTGGGCTATGGACCGAGGCGGTGACCATGGTGAGGCCGCCCCAAAGGATCATCATCGAGGGGAACCAGATGCGCGGCTTGACATAGTGCAGGGAGATGTTGGAGGGGATCTGGCCCAAAACATAACTGTTCAACGTTAGCAGCACGAATGGGGTGGTGCCCTGGCCCGACAGAGCGCAGGATCTGGACGTGTCGCATACCCAACGGTGAAGCAAGTGTTGATGATGTTCAATTGGTCTCCGACGAAGCCAAGCTCATCCTTCATGCCAGAGACATAGGCGTTGGCGAGGTTGCTGCGATCGAGCTGGGCGGGGTTAGGAAAAAGCCTGGAAAGGACGAGGATCAGCATGGATTGGACGTACATAATTGACAAAGTAGCTGAGACAGCAAAAGGTCAGAATGAAGAAGTCGATTTTCTGAACCAGCACGCGCTCTCCGGGCTTGTAGTCGACATGGAGGTAGTCGCGGATCTTGGAGCCTGCCATTGCGATGACTCAACAGGTGTGCTGCGACAGACAATTGAGGGTTGCAGTGGGTTGGATCCAATAGAGGGAATGCGGTGATCAATGGATTGGCATTTTCGAGGGTGAATCGTCGTCGGTATTTGTATCAACGGCGCGTGAAGCGTGGCTTATCAAGTCCAAGAGGCTGCCGCAACCGGGACGTTGGAAGAAGTTGTCCTGACAGCACCACGCGATAGCGCGCCATCTGCATTTGTAACTAGCGCTGAAGATACTGCCCTAGCTGATAGGCATACCGCATTTTGATCAGGCGACTCGGGCTAACTTAGAACTAGATCCTATCTGCGGGGAAGTCGGATGAACTTATCAGTGGAGACATTAACGTGCGTCTGCACCCCGGAGCGTCGTGTCTATAATTGCCCCATACGCCCTTGAGGTCGTGATCGTCCCTGTTTCCCTTCCTCATTGAGCAAGCAATCTATTCATCGAGTAAGCAACCTACGCATTGAGTAACCAACCTAACGCGGCCTGGAGACCTGGAGAGTCACCGCGAGAGCAACCACAACCGCCAACCAAGACCGTTGCACCAGCATGTCCACCGAAGCCAAAGCCCAGCGACGTGGAAAGCCGCGGGGAATGCGCAGGGACAGGGACTGCCGCACCTGCAAGACGAGGGCCGTCAAGTGTGATCTCAACCGCCCGCGATGTCTTCCCTGCGTGCAAGCCGGATTAGCGTGTGGAGGGTATCCGCAGAGGGTCGTCTGGACGGGGGAAAAGGCGGCATCCGCGAATCCAAGACAGAGGAGTTTACCCCAGCCGCGTTCCAGGACTCCGGTACCGACAGAAGTGGATGCGCCGTTGGAACCTGGAATACCAGACCAGGCAGAGAGGGCCTCATGCATTCAGATCGACGCCGCATACAATGACAGCGACAAGTTGCCCACCGAGAAGAACAGCTTCATCCTGCGTCTCGCAGCATTCTGTCAACATATAAAATCCGCCGAAGGGCGTAGGTCCGACTCTGGTCGCTATCTCTCCGCCGAAGCCATCCGACTCGTGTCTCGCCTCTACGACTTCATGCAAGCTCGTATCGAGAGCTGTCCTACCGCTACGCTAACTGAAGGGGGGTCGTCCGAGTCGATGGAAGTGGCGCGTCACCGTCTGGCCGCCCTGATGGAACTCAACGAGGCCTTGCAGACGGCAAACCCCTTCGCGATTCTAGGCATCGCAGCGTTTGCCGTGTTCGAAGTCTCAGACAGCGCGTTTGGGGAATGGCAATGCCATCTATACGGGGCGCGGTCATTACTGGATTGCCACTGTCAAAGCCGGCCTCAACTGGACCAGCTCTCGCAGAGTGTGACAGGATTGACCGAGATTGTGGCACGGCTTGTGTGGTACGATACAACGGGCACCATCGTGAGAGGGACTACGGATTTGATATTTGACGACTGGCATCGCGAAATATTGAACGACAGCTTTTTTGACGCTGTGGGATGCCCGGCTGATACCTTTCAACTCTTCGTTGACCTGGCAAAAGGCGAGGCGGCTTCCGATCCTCTGGGAAGCTGCCTTCGCGCCATGGATCAACTTTTGCAGCTGGACTCGGATACCACAGCCTGGAAGCGATGCGCCAACGCAAACCGCTGTGCCGCGGCGCTTGCTGTGCTTGAAAGAGTCGACGACGAGGCAGCACCAAAGCCTAGGCGTTTGGCCATGCTATCCGCCGTAAACAGGATATGCGAGGTGGTCGCATCAACACCGCGATCGTCGCCCTTCCATATCTACCTGGCTACCCCCGTGTACCTTGCAGGCATGAATTCAACAACACCCCAGCATTGCGCTACCGTGCGCACGTACTGGCTGGATTGCGATCTTGCAGGTGTTCCGCGCTACCTGGGCAGCCTGGCGAGATGCGAAGACAAGTGGCGGACAAAAGGCCTCATCTAAAACCAGTAGACATCTTCCGTAGTTTATCTTCCAGGTTTCGGCTGTATCTTCAGCTTGATAAAGAAGTCAACAACATTCAATGCTTCAATCGCCCACAGACGCCCGCTGCATTGCTGGTGATCTGGCAATCATGCGTCGCCATGTCTGAGCAGAGGATGCAAACACGCTTAACCTCGATAGGCAAGTGATCTAATCCCAAACCCCATAATCTCTCCTCGTTTCGCACCGGCATTCAATTGAGGAGCCGCGGGCGCTTTGCCTTGATAAGAAAGTGTTCTAATGCTGCTCGACCTCATTCTCTCCGGGGCAAACACCGGAACACCTTACCTGGATAGGAAAGCAACCTAATTATTCCAGGGTCAACATCGGGTAACGGCAGAAGAGGAGCGGCCGCTTGACTTAGATAGGAAGGCAATCTCTTTATTCCCGAAGCCAGCCATCATTTCTCCCATCTTCTCCACTCCCCCTCAATCACCTGCATCCATCGGCTGACCACCGGCGAGCCAATCCACGCGATCCACAAATTCAACCACCCGGCATCGGATGCTGCAGGTGCTTGATAAGAAGAGGGAAGGGCAAGATAATCTATATAACAATCACGGCTCGACCACCTCTTAGTTAAGCCGGCCAAGCATTCGCGTATCGTACAAAATGGCCATTTCTAAGACTAACGGGACTCCTGTCTCGTGGAAGCAGCTTGGCGAGAAGAAGCGCCAGGACCTCCAATCATCCATTCCCAAGGAGTGGCTGATTCCTGCCCAACTGCTTCCCTCAGAGTCGCAAGACGACGTGACCGCCTGGCCAGAAACTTCAGGCTGGTTTACAGCCGAGGAACTCGCCATCACAAGCTTAACTGCTGCCGAGTTGGTCCCCAGACTTGCTTCCGGGCAGCTCAAGTCCGAGGATGTCACCAAGGCCTTCTGCAAGCGCGCTGCTGCGGCACATCAACTGGTGAGTTTCTGCATTCTCAGCTTGACTACGGTCACTAAGAAGCCATGTTAACGCAATTGCCAGACAAACTGCCTGGCTGAGACCTGCTTCGACCGTGCTCTCACAACTGCGCGGGAACGGGACGCTTATCTGGCACGCACGGGAAAGCCAGTGGGACCTTTGCACGGTCTGCCCATCTCGCTCAAGGACAACTTCAATCTCCAGGGCCTTGATGCTACCGTGGGCTTTGCCTCGCACATTGGCAACCCGGCTAAAGCCGACTCTGCACTCGCGGCGGTGCTCGAGGATGCCGGAGCCGTGTTTTACGTCAAGACCAATGTTCCCACTGCCATGATGATCGCAGAGACAGTCAACAACGTCTTTGGGCGAACGATGAACCCGCGAAACAGGCAAACAACTAGTGGCGGAAGCTCGGGTGGAGAGTCTGCTCTCATTGTTATGAAGGGCAGCCCTCTCGGCGTCGGGTCTGATATTGGTAGGTGTTGTCCTGAGTATCCTTGTTGATCATAGTCCTAACCCACCACAGGCGGATCTCTTCGTATCCCTGCGGCATGCACGGGTATCTTCACCCTTCGACCATCCGCTGGCCGATTCCCAGTGCGCAACTGTCGTTCCGGAATGCCCGGCCAAGAGGCGGTACAGTCGGTCAACGGGCCGCTGGCGAGCACCCTCCACGACGTTGAGCTATACAGTAAGAGCGTCGTCGGTGGACAGCCGTGGCTACGTGACCCAAAATGCCTCCCTATTCCATGGAGAACTGTCGAGCTCCCGAAAAAGCTGAAAATCGCAGTCATGTGGCACGATGGCATGGTTAAGCCCACAGCCCCAGTAGCTCGCGCTCTGCGAGAAACAGTACAGAGGTTGGAGGCTGCGGGCCACGAGCTGATCGACTGGGACCCCGTGGACCAGAAGCAAGGAAATGATCTGTTGGCACGCATGTTCGTGGCTGACGGAGGTCTTGCAATTCGAAAGGAATTGGAGCGTACTGGAGAACCGTTCAGACCAGAGATGGAAGCATACGCCGTCGCCAAGGAGTTGGGAACTTACGAAATGTGGCAACTGCACCTAGAGCGGACTGAGTTCCAGAACCGCTATCTGGATCGTTGGAACAAGGCCGGAATCGATGCTATTCTCTGCCCAACTATTCCGTTTAACACGGTCAAGAACGGAAAATTCCAGCACGGTTTGTTACCCCTTCACTATACTATTAGGCTCTGGTGCTAATTATCAAAGTCGGTTACACTGGTGTTTACAACGTCCTCGACTACTCAGCCATCTCTTTCGCAACTGGGTTCTCAGTCGACAAAAATATTGACAAGATTGACCCCGGGTATGAGTCCTTAGGGCCAATTTGCAAGGAAATCAACGAAGAATGTGAGTTTGATTGTGTGCCCCCGATAATTCCTGTCATAATTCGTGTCTGACAATAACTAGTTGATGCCGACACTATGCATGGGCTACCAATCAGTCTCCAACTTGTAGCTGGAAGATTGGAGGAGGAAAAAGTTATCGCAATCGGCAAACAGGTGCTAGAGGCTTTGGCATAATGAGGATGGGAGGGACTCGATGCCCTAAACGCAGAGTATATTCATAGAGAGCAGCCACATAGCGCCATGATTGTCTACCGCTTCAAATGACGATTATTAATTACGTTAGAATATGTTGCACAACCATCTACTATCTTAATATGCTCTTCGTGCTCTTATTATCAAGCTCCGAGGATCTGCTTTCCGCATCTATCTCATAACACTCCTGCTGAATTGCCCCCTCGACCATCTCCGTCTCCACGTTTGGCATCTTGGAACTGTGAGAATACCTATCTACTTCCACGTTGATGGTTGATATTTGCTCATGAAAGTTCGATACATTTCTTGTTGACAATCCAAACTTGATGAGGAGGTTTGGGAAGTATCGGCTGATGAACGGCTTCATACGCATGAGGTTGTTGCAGATGATGCCCAAATTCAGCTCTAATACTGATACCACGCCTTTCTCAGCCATTGTCTGAGTAAAGTCGGTACTGGAAACGAGGAGCTTCATGCATGGGGCGCGGACAATGGTTGCGAACAATACTCTGCGACGGCAATTGGCGAGACACTCGGTCAACAGAATGAGGTGGAACGTACCCGGACCCAAGAGTCAGTATCACCCCTGTCAACATCTTCTTCCTGAAGGGCATTTGAAGTTTCCACAACGTGGGAATAGGCAAGATGATGACAGCTACTCCCGAAAAGATGCTTAGCAACACTTGAGCGAGGCCAAGGTTGATCAATCAATTGTTGGCTCCGGCATCAATGGGATTGCAAGGACCGCCGAGCAAGACCGTGAATGTTACCGAATACACCACGACTGCAAAAGCGATAGCATATGCATAGATGCGGAATCATATAGACTGGTTAATACGATATAGAATGGAGAGGATGGCCAGTCTAGCTAGCACCGGGCACCAGACATATGTTATCATGATTGGTAGTAGATACTATTGATGGGTAAGCCATGTCCAGCAGCCTGAAAAAAGGAAAACGTACTATATCCAATTTTGTTGCGTCTTGAATTGTAACATTCCAAGCATGTTGGCCCCATCCGTGCGGTATGCACAAGAAAACGGAGAGAAAGTTCGGCAGAGCCATTAACCAGGCAATCGTGATTAATACTGGCACCCTCATGAGTGAAGCGTTCCGACTCCCCAGCTGTGAAGGAAAACCCACCGCCATCGGATTCTAATTTCTTGATGAGGAAAGCGCTGGTGATGTAGCGAATTGCGAGAGAGGCCGTTGACATGGTGAACTTGATTGAAAACATCACCACCGTTGCCACCAGCACTGGGGTCCACCCATGAAGGAAATTCGATTCTTCGCCTTTTGGAGGCGGCACAACGGGCGAGTTATAGTATTCATCCGCATTACCAAAAGCATTGTCACCCATAGTGTTGACGGGTCAAATTTATCTCGCAAAGGGTATTGTATGATCAAATGGTCGTCTGGGAGATTGAGGATGGAACTCAGGCCCGGCACATCGGAGATCGGTTTCGATCGGGTAGCGAAGTCGGCGTGTAATGATGAGAAATGTTGATTGCGACAATTCGAGCTACTTTAATGTAACGTAAATAGACTTTGGTACTGCCCGTCCTACACATCTCAAAATGAAGGACGCAAGGAAACGAGAAATGGTGTCAAGACGATCTGGGTCTGGCGGGGTATTAGGTTCCGTGCCGTGAATAGTAATCAGCATAGAGCCATCTAATTTTGGCCTTAATCACGAGTCAGTTCCATGTTGCCTTTCCCTATTCGGAACTCTAGAATCGCCTGGGAGTGTTGAGGAATGCTGCGAAAATTGTCTCGCCCGCTCTCTGGTGGCTCGCCTCTCCCTAGCGCAAGGCGTACATAAATCCGGCAAGGTGTCCCTTTTTAGTCTATTCCTGTTTCTATATTCGCTGTGTCTAGATCTAAGAAGAACTACTTTGGCTTAGCAGTCGCTATGTTATCACTTGCCACTAGGAACCACGTGGCCATCCACGCCTCTAGATCCACAAGTAGTCATCCATTTACGGTTTTGGCCAGGCTCTTAGGGAAGATTGGACGAGCCGGAAGAATGGAGGGATGTATAATATAGAATATCGAAGCGCCGAGTAAATAGGGCCTGCCAGCTTAGTATCGAATCAGGATAACAATGCTGAGACAGTTGGTTGGAACTGGTCGTGGGGGATTTCCACGAGGGAGCACATGCAGACGGCGAAATGCTTCGGTAAATGAACAAGGCTGTGAATTGGATTGAAACAAGAATAGCGCAGCTCTACTGGGCGTCAGGCTCGACAATTGTGAAAACCAAATAAATCGAATTCAGTCCTTGGATATACTTATGAAGCTCACTGAGGTTGAAGATTTATCCTTTCATAATTTACTCCGCGGCTAATTTCCAAACTTGGGCAGGTTCCCACCAGCTTGCAGTAGCGACGGGTAGACTTCCTAACAAACAAGATCTTCCATTTAGCCGTGCCGTCGAGATACCGATGCCATGTTTTTTGTAGGTCACCCAGTGCCGTGACTTGTTTATGCCGCAGGGGTTTATTGCGATCCTTGTCGAAGACGCCATATGTGGGGCCGTTCCCGAGCATTCCGGCGTTGATCATGATGATGATACGGATACCAATGCGAAGGGGAAAGAAAGTCGAAAATCATTCTAGAGAGTAAATGGAGACGATCTATTAGCTGAAGAATATGGAATGAGTCTCTGTCGATGTTGGGCTATAACGTGTTGCTTGCACAGATCTTTAAACACTCGACGGAGACATCAGAGACAGGGGCATGTCAACAATCAACAGATCGGCAAACAGTGGGCTTCATTTAATCTAGTTTGACGCAGCTAAACTACGATGCAGTATCTGTGAAACCAGCTGAAGAGGAAATGGTCCCGAGAAAGTATGGATATTAATCATATCTAGGTTCCGGTGAGAACGGTGGGGTTTCTCGCAGGGAGATATCAGCGGCTGCTCCGCCGTTCCCGGATCTTCCACATGAACCATCCACAAACACCATTCAATATGACACCGAACTCGAGTTTCCCGGTGACCATTCCACCAAATGTTGCTCAAGGTTTCTTGAGTAGCCTCTTGTGGACTCAAGCACCCTACTTCATTGTATCTTTTGTTCTGCTGGCTGTTTGCTTATCCCCGTTCCTAAAAACCCCATCCAGTGTTCTCCTCCTCAATCCGAAGAAGAACGTCTTCGACTTTCTACACATAGGACCGAAGAAGAGTTTCTTCACAGAGGCAGATGGCATTATCGAGAGATGGCTGAGCGGCAATCCTGTCAAGGCCGCCAGGATTAATACATGGGACGGGGAGGTCGTTCTGGTGCCCCCGCATATGGTCCACGAAGTAAAGAATGAGAGACGTCTCAGCTTGTCCCTATGGCTACGAAAGGTTAGTCTTATTACTCAAGCTGAGATAATAGGAGACGGTGACTAATGTATGCTGTAGGCCTTTCATGCTCACCTCCCTGGCTTCGAGGGTTTTCAGGAAGGTGGATATCACCACGACGTTTTGAAATCCACCTGTAACAACCAATTGAACAAGAATCTAGGTAAGTCTAACTGATTATTGTTGCCCGATGGCCGTTATGAGACTAATACGTACCACAACAAAAGCCAAATTCACGCAACCGTTGGCGGATGAGGCTGGGAAGGCCATCTCAGATATCTTCACAGAACAAGGAGGTAAATCATGAGTGCCCGAGCTCTTATCACCAGTGAGCTAAATCTTGGCAGAATGGCATGCAATTCGCATTTTGGAGCAAACGCCCAACATTGTGGCACGATGCGTAGCACGTGTTTTCCTTGGAGAAGAATTTGCCCGCAACCCAGACTGGATCAGAATCACCCGGGACTATACTCTTGCAGGAGTTCCAGTGGGATTTCTTCTCCGGCTCTGGCCTGTTTCTTGGCGACCCATTGTACAGTGGTTGATTCCAGGCATGAGCAAACTGCGAACCATGATGGCCGAGGCCCGAAAGATCGTGGAACCTGCCGTGGAAAGGCGAAAGAAGCAAAAGGCCGACGGAGAGACGGGATTTTCTGATTCTTTGGAATGGTTTGATGAGTCCGCACGTGAGAGAGACTACGATTACACCGGTGTTCAGGTCTTTCTCTCAGTTGCAGCCATCCATACCTCGACCGACCTGATCTGCGCGACACTCGTTCGTTTAGCCCAGAACCCGGAGATTCTCGCACCTCTTCGACAGGAGATCCAAACTATTCTTGACGAGTCTGGCTGGGACAAAGCTTCTCTACAAAGGATGAAGCTGCTAGACAGTGTGATTAAAGAGAGCCAGCGCATGAAGCCAGTGGCCATCGGTTCGTTGTATTCCTCCTCACTATTCTAGGCACCTTGCTAACGGTTGATAAGTATTGAGACGTATTGTTCTGGAAGATATGACCTTGTCTGACGAGACAGCACTCAGTAAGGACAGTACTGTGGCCGTGCCGTCATACAGAATGTGGGATCCCGAGTTCTACGAAAACCCCGACAAGTGGGATGGCTACCGCTTCTGTAAGATGCGCGAGGAGCCTGGTCATGAAAATCAGCATCAGCTGGCTACGATCAGCGTCGACCACTTTGGGTTTGGCTATGGAACGCAACCATGTCCTGGCCGGTTTTATGCGGCTGATTTGGTTAAAACAATACTCATCCACATCGTCATGAAGTATGATTTCAGGCCTCGCGAAGGGGAAAGCCTTGATAGCATGCTGTTTGGATTTGATTCTACATTTGATCCGTCTTTGAACATGGAATTTAAGAGGCGAAAGTAGATGATGTTGTTTGCTCTGCGAGTTTGGACTAGAGTTCCTCACCGGGTAATTAGTCTCACTGGACAAATGATTTATGCTAGTCACACACTGTCTAGGTAATTTATTATCGCACTTGAATACAAACCAAACAAATCCAATAAACTTTCAGTCAATTGTTTTCTTAAAGGCTAATGAGTCGTTCATAGATCTTGTATTTTGTTGCTCGACCTTTAGAATTCCGGGTCGCTGTATTTTAAACTCCCGTAGCTTAGACCGAACCTGAACTCGTGGTGTAGTTGAATGCCATAAGCATCGAAGTGAAGGTAGCCCATAATGAGCCCTCGTCAACGTCTGACTGTGGATATCTTGCAAACCGACCTCTATTTTCGAACGTGTCACGTCGGGTCGGAGGTTACGTCTGTAGTCAGACTCGTTACATCACTACGGCATAAGGCAGCTTGCCAGAAAATACCGAGTTTCCGTAGGTGAGGGAAACAATGGCCTTGCCACTTTCCTAGCCGGCACCATGCCCAAAACTGATGCGTTGAATATAGAGCAACTCCAGACATCACTTGGTCAATTAGCTAAGCCGCCCAGAACTCGAACCTCTGACAAGATTCATCGCATAGGGTTCGTCACACAATAATTCGCAGGTGTACAAAGTGGCATTGAGATAGCCCGGAATTCACAGACTATGGTCTAATTAATTTTTCCTCATGAGACGCCTAAAGAGGCATTTGCAGAAGCTTGTCAAACCCGGACTTCAGAGTTTCCAAAAGCGATTCCTCCAACTCGTCCTCGGCGAGACCCTCTGCAAAATCCAGGAATAAGAGTTCATCCTCTTCATCCAAATCCATAGCAGCCGAGGCCTTCTTCACTACCGTAGACAAGATACCACTCCGACAGGCCACATCCGCAGCTGCAATGGCCAAATTGTCAGCAATCAGACTCTGGCGTGTAATATCGTCGCTCCCAGCTAGCCGACCTGTGTTCCGGCTCATGACGCACGAGGAGAGAATATTGGACCAGCGTCTCCAGAGGTTAGAGAGCCAACCTTCACACTGCTCCTGAGTCTTCTTGAAGCACTCCCGGTAGACTTGGCGATATCGCTTGAGGTTTTCAGGTGAGTCCTCGGTGTTGACAGGCGGCTCCTCGTCGTCTTCTGTCGGCTCCTGGTAGTCATAACTCATGGGATCCCAGTCACGAGTAAGCCACGAGGGATAACACCCATTACCAGTGCTGAGAGGCACAGCGGCGACCCCATCCCAGTCGATGATACCCTGCAGCTGACCATCGTCTGAAACCAGGACGTTTTGGATGTCGAAATCAGGATGGGCGAGGACGAATGGGTTGGGACCGGGCACTTTAGGCAGCCAGTCGATGAGTTGACGCAGAAGGATATCTGATCCCCGAGGGACGAGATCAGTGGGCGGGTGGAGGTCCATGAAGAAGGTATAAAATTCCTTTGTATCAAGCGAGACTGGCTTTTCGACATAGATGGGATCCTCACATGGATCACCATCGACGAACCATCGGTCAAGCTCTGCCTGACGATCAGTCAAGCGCATCGAACCAATTCCAGAGATGTTTCCTTTCGAGTCATATAGAGGACAGCCTCCTCGATTGAAGGTGTATTTCCCTAGCTGGACCATGGCCTCGGCGATGCCTTCCAACGCGCGGACTCTGTGGGAGTGTAAGATATCGGGATCGGTAACGCCCGAATTGCGCGCATGCCAAACCTCTTGCAGAGGCCGACCGGAAATGAACGACATGAAGATGTAAGGGCAGTTGAGTTTGTTGTTGGTCGTCGATGAAAATTCGAAAACTTCGGGAACGGGAACAGTTGTCTCCCGCTTCAGGAGTCGCATCGTGTTGGCCTCTGACGTCAAAGAAGCCGCCGACAGCTCATCCCACTTTCCCTCGACCCCGTTGGCTGGGATTTTGACTAGCCAACGAACACCATCGGCAAATTTGAGGGGGTAAAGGATGTGGAAGGACCCCGACATGGGGTCTCCGACGGTCAGGTTCTCGTACTGAGTTCCCGGATGAAGCTTCTGGCGAGCTTCAGCTGCAAGCCGAGGCAATGCATCGAGGTTAAGTTCGGCGAGGACAGCTGCAAAGTGTTGAAGAGGATCCTCCTCGTCGTCGCTTTCGAGCTCCGAATCGTCATGGGGCGACTCCTCTTGAGGGGGCGCCACGCATTCTCGTTCGGGGATTTCCGGATTGTCCATTGAAGCCATGGTTGTCTTGGTCGACTGAGATCTGCTTCTTTAGTGGACAACGTCGTGAATGGGCGATGGAGGTTTTGCGCAAGATGTGCGAGATGTTGATGAAATGGAAGAAGAAGTGAGAAAAACGCAAGGGGCAGTCGGTTTGTTATACTTTGGGCCAACGCCCCCGGTGCTGATGTGTTCTGGTTACACAAGAACAGCGGAACCGTGCAGATGCCAGCAAACAAAGGCCATAGCGGGGGAACAGAATCACATGGAACTGAGCGTAAGAGCAAACAAAGCACAGACTTGCGGCGAATCCGATTTTCGGCCGCCAGGAAAGGAACAAAGGGATCCAGGACAGAGGCAGTGCGATCAGACACAAAGAGCATCAATGCTAGTCAGTTTGTTCGCGAGAGACGGATAAAAGAACAAACATGGATCAATTACGCTGGTAAGCTACGGGGTATTGTCACACAAAGAGTGCATTCGAGTCGTATACCAAAGCAGTAGGCCCTTTGGGATAATACAAGAAAGAAGATCAGAGATTGGCAAAGACCCTTTGTAAACTGAAAGACTCAACAACGAGTCTTTACCAGACCTCCCTTGGAGTATTTGAATGGATTTAGAAGAAGTCTTTGAGATATTTAACATGAAGAAGAATCTCAAACATGGAAAAAAGTTTAACGGTGGACACATTCTCTCACAACTCCATTACAATTCATTGCAACCACATCACAACTGCACTAAAACACACTCCACACTAGTAAGATTACTATCCACCATGGGAGGACATCACTGGTAAGTTTCTAGCCCAAACTCACGGTATCATTCAGTATTGTAACAATCAGTAGCGGAGGTTGCCACAAGGCTATGACTACTCGATGTGCCACAAAGGCACATATGATTTGTTGCCGCATCCACAACACATGGCACCTGCCTAAACACGCATGCGTGAGCTGTCGTGACGAAGCCAAGCGTACTGAGAAGGCTCAGAAGCAACAGAAGCAGGAGAAGAAAGTGAAGAAAGAGAAGAAATCGCAGCAGCAGAACCAGTACAATACGTACTTAGAATAGCAGCTGGAAGAGAAGCCGAAGTACTGAAAAGAAAAGGGGTTGTAGAGCGATAAAAGGATGTTAGTTCTGGAGAACCAAGAGGGTTTATGATGGTTCTTGACTGCGCCTTGTATTATCAGATGTTGGATGTGGAGCTAAAAAGAATATTGTTATAGACTGGTGGGCTTGTTTGATTGCAATATGCTGATCGCCGTAACTCTATTGGCCTAGATTGATAGCTATCACATAGAAAGCCTATGCATTGTGATGATAGTGTAGAGCGTGTTAAAGAAAACAACAAGTGAAACCTAGCCCGACTTAGCTTAGAGTGGGGAGTGTCACTGATATCATAATTCACGGGGCACAACGCTTATCCGTTACGACACCAATCTTCGGTCGTTGGCAGATTATACAGACTTGACTGGCCAATGTGGTTCTGTGTTTTGCCGAAGCAACGCGCCTTGGCTGGCCGAGAGTTGGCCAGCCATAGTATGCCGACCACTGGGACTTGTAGACGTTAATTCGTGAAGAATTAATGTAAAATCCACGGATGATGACAATCTGGCGCCCTAGGCCGTACTGGTTGCCTCCGGGCCGGCCGTCTTATCCAGACTGATAGGGTCTACACTCATCACTAAGCGTCTCAATTTATATCTATCATCTTTTGAATGGCACGCTAGCCTACCTCAGTGAACTTTACCATCAACGCAATTAACAAAAAGGTTTATGCGCAACAAGTTGAGGTTCCGTGTATTTGTATTTGCTTATAAAATCCGAGCCCACCCAATTCCAGCAGCGAGGGAAACCAAGCCCGTATCTACAAAGGTGATCCTCCATGTATCCCCGATCACTCAAGAACCGCTCAGGCGTCAAGGTAGGGGTCAAAGCCAGCGACACCATCACCTGCAGCTTGCTTGAGCTTGTCACCAAACTCAGTATCCAACTTAGGTCCAACACCTCCACTCCAAGTGCTGAGCAACTTGTCTCGGAGGCCAACGTTGGGCCAGTGGTCCCAGCCGACGAGCGGGCTGCGGTAGAAAGAGCCCGAGTAGTTCTCAACACCGCCGATATCAGCATCGTTTGCGAAACGGAAGCAGTGGGTTTGTCCTCCATCCTTGTGGTACACAACCAAGGGGTTTGTGCCATCTGCGGGGAACTCGTTGCTGGCGTCGCTGAACCCAGAGTGGCAGGATGTGGCAACCCGAACGACGTTTTCGCCTTGAGCGAAGACAATGATATTCTCCCAGTCGTGGCGATGGCCAGCACCGTAGGTGGCTAAAGCAGCCTGATCCTTTTCAAAGTAGTACTCATACCTACAGATGGGCATTAGTATTAATTCATTACAAGCGTTGAGATACGGAACTGTAACTCACATGATAGCGCAGAATCCGTTGTTGCAGCGCTTGCGAGAGTAGGCATTGCTGTTCTCGAGTTGATGAGGATCACGGCAGTCTCCCTGAGGGGTGCCAGTAGCATCGTGGCCGGGGTTGGTGTTGCCATCAGGGTCAATGGCGGCTGTGTTGTAGCAGCCATCGGTGTCAAAGTCAAGCTTCGGTTGGAACTTGAGCTCAATGTCGTCAGCACCCTCAGGTAGAGCCGTGAGGACATCACGCTTCAGCATCCGCGTAGGCTTGGCCTGGACTGAGGCCACAGCGCTGAGGAGCGCGACCGCGGTGAAAAGCTTGGTTTGCATGGTGAGAAAGTTGAAGTTTGTAGACGTTTGTAAGCAATGATGATGATTGATATGAAAGATTCTCTGGGCAAGGGCTTGTGCGCAGCTACTTATACCTTTCAAGAACTCGAGATTCTTTGGTACACGTCTCGAGGTTGACAAGTGGCTAGTCTTCCGTGACACATCAACTACGTCGTTGTAGTCGCGCAGGTCGATGACATCGCATCTGGTAAGCTTAACCCGTGCTTGGTGCGAGCTTGGCATGACAACGTAGGATGGACTTTTGTTTACTTGCGACACGGGTGTCTTCCTACACGGCACAGTAGTCAGCGCTAGGTAACAGAAGTCCTCTACCCCTGCGCGGTTAAATCCTTCAAACCAACTCCCGGCCTCGAAGATGGCGTCCTTAGCGTCGATCCCCTAGAACCATTCTTTAAATGGCAGCTCGGGAAATGATGACATGGCTATCATCACTCAGCCTCTGCCTGCTATGATACCCCACAGGCTACCAAGGTAGGGAGACGGGCCAAGACTGATCGACACGGGCTAAGGAGTAGAGTTTGATCCAGATTCCTTCGGATGTGATACACGTGGGCCGAAGGATTCATTTTGGGCCTTAAATGGCAGAAGATGGTGGCGCTATTGGTTTTAGCGATCCTACATGACCTCATAATATTCCGCCTGCCGATCTTAAATGTTTCTACTTGTGTTTCAATTAAGGCAAGATCGTTCGCAATATTTAGACTCCATACCGGTTTCATGGCACGAGCTCTAGGCTTTGACAACCTTAATCAAGTGCAAGGTGTCATGATATTAAAATAGCATGGATGCTTAAGGCTGGCAAGGAACGATGTCGATCGACGCTAGGTTACCGAAACGGCTATTCGTATTCGTTGCAGATCGCCTCACAAGGAGGACTTTGTGGATCGAGATCGACAGAAAAACATGCACTGCCTCCAGGCTCTCTCTGTTTCCTCTCCATTCAGCCTTGCGGGATTTTTCGTATGGCTCAGCGAGAAACCCGCAGCATCTGAAGGTCCTTCGAAGCAGGCATCGGCCGCCCGGGCACGCCGTTGCATATGAGACATCTGGAGTTGGTCAATAGATCCATCAAGGTCTATTTCGATACTCACGGTGGCAGGTAGATTGGCGCACTGAATGGCGAATGAAGTCAAACTTGTTTACCATCGCCATCGGCCACGTCCTTACTGCAAGCACGATGCCATCTTATTCAGAGTTAGTTAGGCATTGATATCTTGATTGTGTTTATATGATCAGTGATTAGTTTTGGAGTAGTTTTGGAGCATGATTCATCACTGATGTGGATTTGCGCTTGCGAAGCCTTCGCAATGGGTGCAAATCAGCCCATATTTTTCAAGAAGCGTCGCTGCATCAAGGGTCCCTTTGAAGATATCAGAATTAGTTACAGGCAACGCTGCCTAATTAAAATCAACCTTTCGAGATGTATTTCGTCAGCCTTTGTTCAAGATCATTGCAATCCATCCGACTGATCCTTATAGATCATACACCGCATTATCTCTAAGCTCCTCTACATACTAAAGTTTGTGAGTGACGCAAATAAGGACGAGGAGCCTATGATTTTAGTCGGCAATAACTGTGAGGTCTATATCGGACGAAATCAAAAAGCAGCGAAGACTTAGGTATGCATATTGTCCATAAGTAGAGCTTGCTATGTTCATCCATTAGTCCTAGCAAATGAACTCGACAAACCGAAGATAATCCGATCGGACGGAACTGTAATGCATGACGCCCTAATCCGTCCGATTTCATTCGGAATCCACGGTGACTGAGTGGTAACTCGACACGTTGATTGCCCTCGACTGAGCACCCATACTGTCACAGGTCATGGTAAGGTTCGTCTACTACTATAAACCTATGCGAAAGCCACGGCGGAGCGTTATTAAACGTCAAGGGCTAAATTCGCCTTTGATAGGCGGTCCCTTGACCTTTGAAGGTGAGTTAACAGCTGACACGGGGACATATGTAGAGTTGTCGGCGGTCGCCATCTTCGAGAGTCCACCTTTCCTGAAATAACTTCTAATAATGTACTATCTCTATAGATATCTCGCCCTTGACTTCTAATTGGGTGTTCGTCTTTGGCGCAACTGATGCAGCCAATTGGGACAAAAGACTCAGCTGTTGCTAGTCCGTCGTCACTGGCTGCGTCGTCTTGATCATCAACGCAGTGCTTCAGGTTCCCTCCTTACATTTAGGCCATACCATACTAGTAGTGAGTTGTGCTTTCAAGAATTATAGCACAGGTATTGCGAGGGAGGCTTCATGGGGTTGATCCGCGAGAAGAACCCCCATTGTGGCTCGGGCTTCCTGCTGCTGTTTGGTAATCAGGAAGCAGGATGTTTCCAAATTGGGGATGGGTTTGTAAGGGTGTTCGAATCGCAGTTCGGTAGGTGGGAATCCGGCTCAGTTCCTCGAATGTGTTTGAGTCCAGATCAACTGGGTCAGATGGGCTGTGAGATCTATCTCCAACACCAGATCGCTGCCGTGGGGTAGTGGCAGTAGCTATTTGATCGGTATGGACAACATGGCTGTGCAGAGAGTCCAACTCAGACCGCAAGTAGGCCGAACTGCTTGTTTGTAATTGGGTTCCATCATTCTCGCAACTGTCACCATCCTCGTAGAGCTGGTCCAGGATATGTTCGCCGTATCCCGGCAGAACTGCATTCTCAGTGTCAACACCCGATTTGCGCGGGAACTGACATACGAGTTTGCCTTGCTTGTCGAGAGGCATGTTCGGAGAGATGAAGATGTAGACTGGCAGAGCTACTGCAAGCTATGGATGTGAGTCGTTCAGTCTTACAGATATCCTTTGAGACTTACTTCGGAACAATGACCATCGGCGTTGATGAGTGGAACAAACACCTTGATCTTATGCCGAACCTTGATTCCATGGATATCTAGGTCTTGGATGCACTCCCCAAGTTTCTTCGGGAGATCAAGCATCTTAGTTAGAACCCAGCCTTCTTGGCTAGTTTCTTCGATTGTGTTCTGCCAATCTTCCTCCGTTGACACCGTGAACTCCCAAGTAGACACTATGCGTTCGGTGCGATGATTCTTGTCGTGGGGGAAGGTCAAGTTCGGGATATGACATTCGCGAATTTCCAACAAGGTTGCCGTGATCTTCTTTATTTCAAGGCCCTTGACAAGAGGTGTAAAACGCATTTTCAGCTGTACTGAGCCGCCGAAAACTGCGGCTTTGGAAGGAATAGAGATGGAGTAGTCGAGTTTGTTAAGCCAGACGTTTTCAATGGTCATAGCATACATAAACTCCAATGAGTCTGTGGATAAAGTCCGGATTATTCGAAGCTGCTTACGAGCATGAAGATCCCGCGCGAACTTGCCCCTGGTAATACTAGCTTTGAGGGTATATGTGAGGTATACTTCGGAAATACCCTCAATGCTCTCTGCGGCATCGCCCGGCAGCAAGTATTCAAAAGGCCATTCGTAGTTTCCAGCGGAAAGAGTTTTGTTGGTGCCATTTGCACCGATAAACGAGGCCCATTGGTGGTGGAGAATGTTGATCTTGGAGCCTAAGACGCCTATGTCTGTCCAACTGTGAAATGTCAGCATTTGTGGTTCTAATACTCAAGCTAGAGATTCAAGTTTGAGAGGGTCATACGAATGACGTAGAGTGCCGACAAGTTCAAGATGCACATCTTCTACGCTCAGCGGCGATTGCAAACAGAGGACGAGGAAACCCTTGAGGAGCTGAGCAGCAGACTCATCCGCACTGCCTCGAAGAAAAACAAAGTCATTCTCTAATCTGTTAATTAAACGAGATTAGGATCCATGGAGTTCAGTGTCTTCACGCGACCGAATGGAGTGGACACCTACCGGATCTCGAAGAGCGTGTATGGGTGGAAGGCTGAGACATTGAACGGTGGATGAGAGCGATGGCCGAGTAAACGCGTTGGAGAAATCGATATTGACGGCTGAGGCGATGAAGAACGAGAAACCGGGGTCTGCATGACGAAGCGTTGGTTTGGGCCGTAAAGCAAAAGAAGTCGGAATATTGGTGTTGAGTCTGCATCAGCCCATTTCCCAAGGCTAGGAGTCCGGGTATTCTGGAAGGCTGGCGGATCTTTTCAATACAGCATACGGTGATGGCGAACGTAATTGAAAGAGGGTGTGAAACATGCCAAGGATGTTTAAACGAAAATGTGGCTTTTACTAGCTCTTTAAGATGCTGTAATTGTAGCATGTGATCCTAGCCTAACAATATGGAATATTCCACTTTTGCCCATCGTCATTCCCTGAGACATGTTCTGACCAAGACATTATCGGGACGCATAAGTGGCTCGAGCGGTACATTCCGATGAGCTCTAATTAGCTAAGGCGGAACGAGCGGAAGTGTGGATTAGCCGAGTACCTCGGCGTAAAATAGCCTTGTTTGTCAGCTGAATCTGCTCGTGACTATGCTTCGTATCCTGCCTAATGCCACTCTTCCAAGTATCCCAGCGGACAATTCGGAGTTACTACTAACAAAAGAGCATAGGGGGCAAGACTCGAAGAGCAAGGTAACGAGTGTTTGACTGCCTATCAAGCACGTGAATTCAGCATTATCATTCAAATGTGCAAGTCTTATGAAGACGTTTAAAAGACGCGAGAGAATTAGCACATCAGAATAAAAAAGTCCGAGGTTGCTCAAAAGCAGTGCTATGGGTCAGTCTATACGCAGCCTGACTACACTCAAGGTTTGATGCCATGAAGATATTCGAATGTGTGAAAAAGGCCTTAGGTGCATATCTATTCATGTAAAACCAGGCGACCACCAATGCATACGAAAATATCGCCTTGAGGTCACATATAAAACGATCGTATTGTTACCTCACAAGCAATGCTTCTTTACCGGGCTTGGGATTCGGATGCTAACTTTCGTGTTTCTTTCGGGTGGCAACACGGTTCCGCGGTGCTGAGATGTTGCGGCAAGTGCTTTTTCCAGGGAAAATATTGCTTGTAGGATCGGGCTCGGCTATCGATATGTGATATTGAGACACGTAAAGTCATTTTGTCTTGAAGTTTATCGGGTTGGCCATTTTTTCGGAAAGAATGCTACAGTGTTGAGTAGAGTGCAGTTTTCTCGGAGAGATGAGAGGGTGCCCATGGCCCTGCCCAACCTAGCTGCTAATGATGGTGCCAAGACGATTAAGATGTGTTCTGGGAAGAGCTAATAAATGGTAAGGCCTTGAGTGAATTAAATAGACTAGGTGTCTGCTAGTTAAATATCTGAGTGCAAAAGAACGCAAGTGGTCTAAGATCTATCATGAATACCCTATTCAACCAAACCAAGAGCCTTCTCGATGTCTGTGACCCCGAGCGCCTCCGACAGAGAGGTAACCGCTCCGCCAGTCGCAGCGTCGAGGAACTTGTTAACTTCTGTAACGCCAACACCTTCGAGGATCAACGCAACGCCTTCTCCAATAGCCTGAATGGTACCTTCTGGCGCGTCGCCCTCAGCAAGTCCAAGAAGCTTCTCGGCAAAAGTGACGCCGAGAGCATCCTCAAGCTGTTGCACATCCATCTTAGTGATATTGCTACAGATAGTGACCAAGAGGGAAAACATACTTTTGTCAAGGAGTTGCCGAGCAGTGCGTCGAGTTGGGCCTCGATCTCCGTAACGCCAAGGCCTTTCTCTACATCAAGGACAATAGAGCCGATTTCAGTTATCAAGGAGCGCGACTGGGTTCCTATTGATTCGAGTTAGCAGGATGTTTGTCATCTTTTGGAAACATTTAGGTCATACCAGAACTACCAGCAACGGCCGAGCCCAAGGAGAGAGCAAAGAGAATGGTCGGAAGGCTGAAGCGCATCTTGTAGGTTGAGGTGGTTTGCGTTTGTGAATGTGAATGATGTATTGAAGGCGGTCGTTGGTGTAAGTCGATTTTTGTGGGAGCTATGGCGAATAAATGGAGAGACACGGTGGGGATTCTCATCCTATATGTCCCAGCAGTCTCCCACGCTATGTCCGTATCCGTTGTGATCATGGCTAGATAATTGGTGTGTTGACAAAGGGACACTAGGTTCCGGGTTGATCGACGCTCACCGCAAAATGATGTCCTCGATGTGATAAGCAAGCCGTGACAAAAGAATTGCTGTTCAGCTGGTCAATCCCGTGGCTCATGCTGTTCAAGCTCAACTACGTCACAAGACCAGTCCAGCGTGGGGGAATGTTGGCGATGGTCTAGGGGGTTTAATCAAATTCGGCTACTAGTGAATATAAGCTATCGTTCCTTGCATCCGAAGGCTGGTCCTTGCGGGGGGGTTCCGATTCCAAATGGCATTGATGACGACTAAAAGGGCTATGTCTCGCAGATCCCTCCTTGGCACTTCTCCAGATGGAGCAGGGATTGGCTCTGTCGGAGATAAGAGGCTGTAGGCTAAATTTCCATCATCTAAACTTGTCGATCAGATTAGGCCACTGAACTTAAAATCGAATCTTTCAGTCTTATCAGAGCTGTAGCAGCTAAACTTCGAAAAAAGTCTCCTTTAATCATGTTATCGGAATGATTAACGTCCCTCAGGCCCGGCCAATACTCGTATCAACTGATGGAATGAGATATGCCAAGACTGATAGTGCAGATAAAGCGTCGTCAGTATAATAACTTTTACATAAAGAATTCGATGTGATATCATCTCATACTTTCTTGAGTCCGGCGCAATCTCCAAGGCTAATACTTTTCAAGACAAGTCGATACTACCTCGATTGATTAGCCCCTACTAGGCGCACCATGGGCTATCGGCGGTTACTGGTTTGTCCGGGGGCGATGCTGGCCTCGAGTCACGCATTCATGAATCAGCGTTGGGGTAATTTTCTCCTCTGAGTCTTACTGTTCGCACGACCTCCGACACGACGCAACCAAGTTTTGCCTCAACTAGATCAAGTTCAATCTAGAGCCTTGCACTCAAGTCAGAATATCGTTTCAATCTACTCTAGCTATCAAAAGGTAGCCCTGAAGCAGTAGTGCTAGGGCCTTCAGAAGAGGAGAAGAGGTTTTTGCGGACTTTCTTAGTCTTATCAAGAGCATACTGAATATTAACTTATCAGTACTCCACACTGGCCTGGATGCTATACTCGACTTGAGTCATAGATACACCTATATCATCGCGCTGCCAGGCCTGCCAGGCCCCCATACTCGGAGGCAGAAGCCGGTGCGAGTTCGTAATGCTGTCGGAAGCAAACCGGTGCGTGCCGTTGGACGTGAGGTGGTCGGGGATGACGAACCAAATCAGAATACGGTAAACGAAATACGGTATGTGTCTCCCTGACACTGGTAAGCTTCCCCGCGCAGACATACGTTGTTAGAAACGCGTATATTGTGGCGCAGTGTTTTGACCCACAATAGCTGACAAGCTCTTTGAGTCTTGTGGTATAAATTATGGTAATACGTAACCGGACTTGCCGGAAGGATTGAGCACCTTGCCTATACCAGCCAAATCTTACAAAACATACCACAGAAAATGACCGCGTGATGGACTGGGTCGATGCCCAGCATGCATCCTACCAGATTACTTGAACTGCGTGTTCCACCTACTGTGCCCCTTGTTCTGTTTTAATCACTGTTTGTTGTGCTTTCATCCTCAGCCTTACTAGTTTCACCTGGCAGTTAGATTGAGTAGAACTCAGGAGAACTGTGTGATCGAATCGAAACCCGCATCCCTCTTACTCCATACGAGATTCAACATGTACTTCTTCCTTCAACTGTTGCTCCTCTCACTCACACGCGCCGCCTCTTTACCACAACCTGATGGTCCTTACAATGTTGGTTTCTCCCAATACATCATCCCGCATATTACTCCCAATGATCCTACACCTGGGCCGGGCAATGCGCTACTCGCCCACCTCTACTACCCAACACGCGACACCAATGGCTCATCTCCCGTACCGTACATCGACCCAAAGAGCGCGATAATCTGGGGCGACGCACTAGAGCTTCCCAGGGGCTTGTTAGGCAATCTGACAACTAGCCTTCACGGCGATGCAAGCTTCCTGGACGCACCGACCGGACATCCGACCGTCTTGTTCTCACCCGCCGCTGGCTTTAACGCCTGGATGTACTACGGACTTTTAGCGAATCTAGCATCTCATGGCTATACAATCCTCGCCATTGACCATCCCGGCGAGCCACCTGTGGTGCGCTGGCCCAACGGGACTGATGCTATTGGCTTGAGCATCGATGTCGACTTCACTGCAAACCTAACCCGTGAGGTTCACGAATTTCGGGTAACAGATCTAGCGGCCGCACTAGCTTGGTTCCCGTCTTTCGTGCGTAAAAACCACGCCCCTTTCGACGTCTCACAGTTCTTCGCATTGGGTCACAGCATCGGAGGGTCGGCCTCGATCACTTTCGCCCCTGACCATGAACAGGTGAGAGCGGCGGTTAATCTCGATGGCGGGTTCTCTCAGCACCAAACGGTCGTGACCAACGTCGGTCGGCCGGTCTTCCTCATGAGTAGTATCAACCATACAATACAGGGCGACCCATCGTGGGCCGAATTCCAGAACCATCAGACTGGCTGGTGGGAGCACATTGCTATATATGGCTCTGGGCATCTGGACTACTGCGACATAGCCATGTGGAACGAGGCACTGGGATTGGCGCCTCTTGTCGAAGAACAGTTCGGCCCTGTAGGCGGACCGAGGACGACACAGATCGCGCGAAAGTATGTCAGCGATTTCTTCGGATGGGTAGAGGGCAGAGGAAAGGGAGTTATAGCATCGCCAAGCCTGAAGTGGAGGGAGGCTATATATGTTAACGGGAGCGACTTTGCGGACGGGCGTACGAAGGAATAAGAAGATTGAGAAGAGACTCAATCTGGATTTGCAGAATCATATCCCGGTTAAATCCAAAACAGAGTCACGAACCATACAGAACTGGGTTTTGTCTTATGCTGCTTAAATGAGGCCCAGAATCCAGAAACCTAAACAAGATAAGTCGCTTGCATCATGCCGAGGCCCGCTCATCCAATTAGCCTAGCGAAGATCCAGTGGAGTCAGTTTGTCGCAGTCGACTCTGGAGCCGCCGACTATAGAGAATCAGTAACCGGAGATCAAGCAGACGGCAACTTGCGACTACAAGAGAAACCCAGGTAATGTGCATTGGTGTCTTACGGTCTAATTTGTCAGTGAATAGCTGACACGCCCGCAAATTGACCCGTCGATGCATGCCTCCCCAAATGGCCACAAAAGTTGGGTTGAACGTGTGTCAGCTCGCCCTATCATCTAAGCTTAGACGCGACTTTATTCCGCACTTACTCCAGTCTCCTAAGGTTTGGCTATTTATTAGACCTCACTAGAGGTCAGCGCACTGTGATTATAGTGTGTTTGTTAGGAATTGTAGATAACTCTTGCTAGTAGTTACTGCTTTTAAATTCTCTTTAAGTAGGTATAGCTCTTATAATTACTCAGTTATTATATATAAAATATTATATCTTATAGTTCTCTATACTTTATGAAACTGAATATTAGATAGAAATAGTTAAGATATTTAACAGTATAATACTTAAATCTTTTTATAGTCAGTTTATTAAATAAAATAAACATAAATCTTTAATTTATTATTTTAATAATATAATATCAATATACTAAAAACATTCTTTTATTATTATGTTAATAATTTAGCGAGACTTTATCAGTCTGCACTGTCAGGCGGAATACAGATATCTTTTTACTTAAAAGTTAGTATAGTAGTTAGTTGTAGGGTGTATAAGGCTGACGGGAATATAAGAGCCTTTATAGAGCTTTTATACTTATTACAATTTTACCTTTTCTAAGATCTAGCTTTTTTAGCAGATCTAGCTTTTCTAAGATTTAGTTTTTCTAGTAGATTTAACTTTTTTAAGATATAGCTATTACTGCAGCTTATTAAGGTATTATAAAAGGTAACCAGTTAGACTAGAAATCTTAATCTATTTAAGTACACTGTTAACCTTTGAGTGGACTGAGTATATAGTCTATATTATTAATCCTATTATTTGTATTTTCTTTTTAACTATTAACCTTTTAGTCCTCCCTTTAGGTATATATATACTAGAGCCCCTTAACCTCTTAATTATAATATTATTATTATTAGATAGTAATTCTTTATTACTGTCTATTTATTTATACTTATTAATAAGATAACTAGAAATTCTAAATCTACTTACTTCTTCTTAGTTCTACTAGTAATAATATCTTCTATATTTAATTTAGTCAGTTATTTTAACTTATCTCTTACACATAACGGCTTTCTACGGTGGGTATAGCGCGCAACATTTAGGCAGTCACTCCAACCCACCAACTTTAATATCACTTAGGCCGTGGGCTCACAATATTGTAAACTACCAGAACGCACTCCGATGCTAAAGCAACTGAGGCACCAAATGTTACGGCCCTTAAATGAGAACTGCTGGGTCAAATGGTAGAATAAGTATTAGTTGGTGTTGACCACCGGTTTTGCTAGAAGGCTGTGAGTTTTGACAGTGAAAGAAAGAGTGTTGAGTCGGGTTTCTCCGTCGTTGTGAAATCGGGACAACCTTCTGTTGATTTCTTGTGTGGTGCAAGCCCACAATTTGGTGGATATGCGTCCTGCGGGTCAACGAATACTTGACTAAAGTAGTGCAACTGTTGCGGTGTGCGACCTTCGGGTATGACTCTTGCCATTGTACGATCTGAAAATCTATCTACAGAGTGCGGGGGTCTTGTGAATAGGAAAAAATGCCGTGTACAGCTACTCCTGTGGCTGGTTACGGTCGCTTAGTTGCACCGTGTGACAGCAACTTTTATCCCAATGTCCATACCGTTGTTAGGACACATCAATGACGAATGGCTTCTCTCCGCGCACCTCACGCCAATGATTCGTCGCCTTGATCAGTTCTTGGCACCCTCTCAACAAGTAACCCCATTTCCACAGGAAACCAGAGCTGGCCTCCCACGACTGAGGATTCGAAGGGTCATCCCAGACAATGAGTGTTGGCTTCTCGCCAGCAACGGATATAGAGCTATATATATCATGAACGTTCACAATGTCGGTACCTAACTCTCGCTCGTCGATAGTTTGAAATGCCCAGATGAGATTATCTCGCATGCGAGGTAATGGAAGTAGGTCTACCCACGGATGATGAGGGATCGTCTGTTGAGTGATCGTCGGGTGAAGCGTGGAAGGGCATTTCCCATCTACGGTGCACGAGGCCGCGTCATTGAAAGGAGAGAGTCTCTTCACGTCGCAGAGCGTTTCTGCTTTGATACCCAGTAGACACCCATTATAAGCAAGTGCATTGAACGTATTAAGTTGGATGACCATAGGCAATGATAGGGGCACCCGGACGCCACAAGTGAAGCTGTAATTTGTATGTTCGGAGACTCGAGGCCATACTCGGTGCCCTCCCTCCGTTGGCACGACGAGTTCACCGGGGGCGAAGAGACTCCCCCGTCCAAGCGGATTTGAGATGTCAACGCATGTATCTGAGCCGAGAGAAGAGTCGGGGGCTCTCCTTTTACCTGCGTGAAGATTAGCATGTTGCTCCTCTCGATGGCAACTGAAGTTTCAAGATAAGGAGGGTCGTGGCTTACGGTAAGTCCTCTGATTCAGCCTGTTCTGTCGCCTCCTTCTCTCTCTAGCGCTTGTGACTCCGGTCCAATCGTCTGCTGGGTCTATTACCTCCAGCTGTTGGGGCATCAGATCCAGCTCCGCGACTGGCAATTCGGAAGTCGATTCGGAATCCTCCGGAGGATTCATCATGTCACTCATAGTAAAAGAAGTCTTTGCGGAGCAGGAAATGGCCACGAAAGCCAGCCGTGGCGCGCTGAGCAGGGTCCAGGCCGTTCGTGCATTACCAATCAAGCGTGGCTAATTACACTAATGCAGTTTGCTTACAGTGGAGCCACTTTGTACTGTATACTCACCAATGCAGCCATCTCTGCCGTTATTTAAAGTCCCTGTACTTAGCGACTTGGCAAGGTGCGGGAGACCCATGGCAACTCGATGTCGGGCATCCATCCAATGGGCGTTCTTTGGCCAATACCACGGTTCCCCAGAAGTGACTTGATCAACATGGACTGTTCGACAAGTTGGTTAAACACTGACAAATGGATTCGGCTTCGGACTGTCGGGCCTTGGATCGATACCGTTATTCAGGCCTAGCTTCGGGATCAATCAATCTTAGTATTCACTCGCCCTGGCAGCTTATAAAAGGCCCAGGTTGCCGTCCCTTCACCAGTTCTACTCCTGATTCCACATCCCATCAATCTCTTTCATACCACATTTCAACTATAAAACTCCCTACAATGCTCGTTCTGATTGCTGGAGTCTCGGGCAATCTTGGCCAACGCCTGGCTTCTGCAGCCCTAGCACGCGGTCTGCAGGTTAGGGGTCTGGGCCGTAAGCCCCAGAGTCTCGACCCTGAGCTGCTCAACAGCCTCGAGTCCTTCGTCCAGAGTGACTCCTATTATGACATTCCAGCTATCGAAAAGGCTATGTCCGGTGTTGATTCCGTTATCTCCGCGTACTCGTCGTCCGCCATCCTTGACCTGGACGGCAATCTCCTCCTTCTGCGTGCCGCCGAGCGAGCCCAAATCAAGGTCTTCATTGCCTCTTCTTGGAACAACGACTGGACGAACATCAAATTCGGCGATTTCGAAAACTACGACGCCCACATCGCCTTCGAGAAGCATGCCGCATTGAGCAGTCCCATCAAGCCTGTTTACTTCTTCACTGGCATATTCGCCGACCTTGTCTACTCCCCGTACGGTCCGGGAGGCTTCGAGTTAGCGAACGGGAAGGCGAAGATGTCTTATTGGGGCAACGGTAACGATGTGAAATATCCTTGGTCCACCATGGAGGACATCGCAGCATGGACCATCGACATCTTGATCAACGGGAAGGGTGTCCAGGAAGGTAAGGGGGGTTTCTTCCGCTTCTGCTCCGGTCAGAACACGGTCGAGGAATTTGCAGCAATCTATGAGAAGTGTACTGGGACCAAGGTCGAGGTTGTCAACGAAGGAAGACTGGAGGACCTTGAGGCTGAGTTGGCTCGCGACCGCGAAACAAAAGACAGGGCCGCTTGGTTTGAATACTTGCCGAAGGCTGCCATTATTTTGGGCAGCAAAGGATCCTGGAACTGGAAGGAGAGAGAGGTCTTGGATCATGTAAAGGCTCCCACTTCTTTGGAATCATGGTTGAAGACACAGAGGAAGTAGATAGGCAAATACACTCATCACTGCCACTACCCAACAATTCGAATGGCTTGATTACAACCTTCTTGAGATATTCTAGTAAGACACATACAAAGTTTTCATTTCTAAAACTAAACTGTACTGCTCTGTAAACGGGAACGTTTTCCGGGCCAGCATCTGCAGAAGGACACAATCTAATTGTACCGAACTCGTAGCGACTGCTCTTAAGATGCTGAAGCATCCTCGTCCACTGCTAATAGAGAAGAATACGAGCTGGGGTACTGGGCTGCAACATGTGTGATGGTTGGTAGTGACAAGGCTAATGTCTAGCGTACCAACATAGACTTAAGGAAATCTAGGCCTGGAATACTGAGTTCTTTAAGTGAGAGAGAATCTTTTTAAGTTAGGAAAATTACCTATTAGAATAAGTTTCGATCTTGGCTGTTTTTAGTTTCAATACTGCTATATTGAAGGGATTGAGGTAATTTATTTCTTTGATAAATATAATATAAACTGAGGGGCATGTGTATCCATTGATTGCAAATAGCGTATGGCTTTGATCTATCTGACGACATTAAGTAAAGGTAAAAATAAGAAGAAGAAAAGCTCAAACCCAGGGGCCATTGCAGCAGAGGTAGGGGAAGTCCTAGAAGTTCATTAGAAATAGAGTGCAAAGCCCAAGACCAAGACAATATCGCAGAGGCATCTCTGTTGAGGACTGCCAGTAACGACATTTAATCACATACAGTGGGAAGAGAGAGAAAATAGACCCGGGCTTGGCCACCGAAGCGTTAGTGCAGCGTAAGAGGAAATACTATAATAGACATTATTTATTATCATATATTTAACACCAACAGTGATGATCTTGCTCTCGACATAAATAAAACTTTTAATCTCTACAACCTTAAATCTTCGCTGAAGATTCTTATGCCCGGTAGTGAGGCAAGACGTCGCCGTCGGCGGGTCTTGGAAAGAGAGGCCACAGTTCTTCGGATAAACCGTCTTCTCTCATTGCGACCCCAAAGTCGTTTGCCATCGCCGCCACATCTCCCATATTCTGTCCAATATGCTGCATCGCAATTTGAAGTGGTACGATAAGCCTCAGTGTCGAGTTTCCAACCGCTAGTGCCAGGTCGATCTTATATGTACGAGACACCAGGCAAGTGTGAAAGGTCGGTAGGAACATTTTCCTTGATATAGGGAGGTTGAAGGGAACCCTGACTTTCGTTGAGTAGGGAATTGTCTCTGAGCTGTCGTCACCTTTGGCCTCTTTCGTAGAAGGAGTCCAAACCGCTTGAACCTGACGGCGAGAGAAGAGTGGCGTGTGGTTTGTGTACGCATCTTGCAGGAGACTCATGTTGGGATAGTTGACACTAGGAGCTTGGCGGGACCATGTCTGGGTTTGTAGCGAGGCGGAAAGAGTGTTAATTTCCGGGGGAATAGCACTCGGAGACAGGGGCTCGAAAGTGAGGTCGATCAAGACTGTAGACTCACTTGATCCGTAGCCGTCAGAATCGAGGTTAACGGCTTTTGGTTGCACGGCCGTGGCAGTTATACGCCCTTCAGGGGAGGAGAAGAGGTTTTTGCGGACCTTCTTAGTCTTCTCAAGAGCATACTGAATATTGACTTTGTGGATGCTCAGTGGTGGCTCTTCTGGCAAGTAAGGCAAGACATTGATGATGTGCTTGTCTACTGCCACGGGCGCTTTCTTGCAAGGCTGAGAGTCTGTCTCAATACTGGCCTGGACGCTGTACTCGACCTGAGTTATAGATGCACCCATATCATCGCGCTCCCAAGTCCCCATACTCGGAGGAAGAAGACTGTGCGAGTTTCTAACGCTGTCTGAAGCAACCGGGTGCGTGCAGGCGTTGGAGGTGAGGTGGTTTGGGATGACGAACCAAAACGGAAAACTGTACATTTCTCCCCTCTTAAAGACCCTGGGCTCGGGGTACGCAGATTCTGGAACCACCATCTCCGTGCGGAGGAAGAAATGCGTAGATCGTTTCTCGTATTCGAGGTCCTGGCACGTTACTCTGGCTGTTCCAACGAGGCTAACACGGATCATGTGCACAGGGGTGTCGTTTCGCGGGGTGAAGACGATGGTGCCGTTGATGGCTGAGCCGCAACTGTATGTTTTTGAGGTATAATGGTGATTGATTGCGATTCGTAACTCTTTTGGCTGGCTCTGCAGGAAAGGTAGCTTCAGGTTCATCTTGTTCGAAGGCCGGATGTTCAACTCTATGTGGTGGCGATGGGGTAGTTGTTGTGCGTGGCTACAAGAGAGAGGACACATGTTGACAACACAACTTGAGGAGTTTAAATAGCCAGAAGAACTCAGCACACACGATGGTATTTTCTTTACTCTATTACTCACCGTCAAGAGCGATGTCGGTCCTTATAACAGATGACAAGGCGAGAGCCCCTAGCTAACAATTGCATGCATCTTCCTCGTGTGTTACTGTTAGTGAGCAAACGAGTGCCCCCACACCACCCAAGGCGTGCGCCCTTCGTTCAACAGCTTGGTCGCAGGCTGTTTGGTCCCAAAGCGGAATTTTCCATCTCCGCAAGACCCAGCATAATACGTGTGTCAGAGCACGCCTTAGTCGTTGTCATCTACACTTGGGCGCGACTTTATTCCGCACTTACCCCAGTCCCCCACTGTTCGGCTATTTTGCAGCTCTCATTAAAGGTTAGCGCATTTTGACCGCAGTGCATTTGCTAGGAATGGCGGATGACTCTTGCTAGTAGCTGTTGCTATTGGATTCCCCTGGGGTGGGTGTGACTCTTACAATCGGTCGGTTGAGGTCCACACATACAATACGTGTTGGGGGGCACCTACGCCCTGTCCAACTGGATTCTACACGAAAACGGTGAGTTCTTGATGGCGTAATGGTTCATTTTTCACATGCCTAGTCCTTCGAACAGGATGAGAGCGATGTTTCGATCGATGTCTTGATGACACTACATTAACTTCCCGGAAAGCTTTTTTATCGCGGTATCATCATCGGGCCGCAGTTCGTCATTGCCAGCCATTCACTCTATCCTTATCGACAAGAAAACGTCATGTTCTGAATCTATTTATCCCTCAATTAGTTCTGCCAGTGATGTCGTCTCCGGTATTCAATTCAGTTAGTCGTTTTGACTCATCTCTCTCCCGCGGCCGCTTTCTACGCTAGGCATGTCGCGCGATATTTAGGCAGTCCCACTCCAACCCACTAACTCCAACTTCATTTAAGCCCTGCTGGGGGGCTTCATCTCGCTATTCGGCCTGGTGTCCTTCCCCCTCAAGGAGAACTACGATCTCTCTAAAGCTCGGAAGTCGAGATATCCCGCTGCGGCTGGTACCATGCATACTTCACTGCACAAGATGCTCCCTCGGCGTTGAGACGCGTGTTGGTAGCGAGACAGTATTGCTTTTCAATGCCGCAATGGATTTATGGTGGAACTTCCCTGCAAGGACGAAAAGACTGCAACTCGTTCCCGCCATAGCGCTTGGAAAAGAGCCTGGTGACAAAATAGTCGAAGGCGTTGGGTTTCAATTGGAAGACTCCAACGATGTGGTGTGGAGCTTCTTTGCTAAGGTTCTGGCACAGCGTCGATTTTGCCGAGGATGGTCACGAAAGCATTGAGATAAGGCAAGGTGGGGCGGGAAATCTCGTGCACTGGGCTGGTTGCCAGCCCAAAATCTCGGAATGACGCAATAGAAGAGAAACATTTATTATACTACTAGATAGGATACGCCTATAGAAGATCCATATCAAAGAGGACTGTAGGATCAGCTGCAGCGCTGCTGAACCCTAAATCAGTATTTCAGTGTCTCTTAAAGTCTCATGACGTTCATTTAGTATGTTTATTGAGCCAGAACACTAGCAATCCGACCATGACTAAGACTCAGCCATTATTTTATGTATCGCTCTTGGACTATATCTCTAGTCTAGCAAGTACTTCATGAGACACCTAGCAGCAGAGTCACCATTGGCAATTAAGACCAGTTCCCTGAAAATGTATCCAAGCCTATTGCTTGGTAGAAAGCGGGATCCGTGGCCTCACAAGATTACCGCTGGGTATGCGATTTAGAATGAAGCACTCGATTGTGCGCAGTAGCCGGTCCGCCATAGAAGCAAAGGCATCCTAAGAAGGGGAATTAGCTGTATTGAGGATATCTGGTGCAGGTTCACTGAGGCATGCCCAATTTTATCGAGATGACCTTTAAGTGTGCAGGAGCTACAAGGTACCAGGATTGAGAGCCAAATCTCAAGAGGAGGTCCAACAGCTGTTGTTATCACCTACATGAAAGTTGCACGTGGTGATTAGACCAAGGGGACTATAAATGGCAAAAGACGGTTACTGAGCTGTATAGCCAGGTGCTTAGCCAAATGAGTAAGCGGAAATAATAGCGTCTGGTAACTGGCTGAGAGAACTGATAAGGAGGTCCTGTCCACTTTTGCATAAACATAGCACATCATTTGATCGTTGATTACAGATGTCGTATTTCCAGGGAAATACGGCTTGGCAGTTCACGCTGATTGGACGAAGTCTGAGAGTTTCGCATCACAATGCCATAACAAGAAGACATTCCGACACCTTCCTAATTCAGGCAATACGCCATCAGTTCACTCTTAAGTCGGTGTGAATACTTAAACTCAAGCCCCCCCAGGCTGGGAGTTAACTGGTCTGACTACAATCCAAGCCACGGTGTGTTCGTCTTTGTCCTTCATGTCACGTCTTTTTACCCTGGTACTCTCCTTGCTGGCCGTTGGTCACGGAAAGGCACTCCCTACGCCTGCCAGCGAGTCTCAATTGACCCCCGGCAAATGGATTGTCGCTCTCAAACCCGAGGTGGCATCTGACCTTGATCTCCACACTCGTTGGGTATCGGACATTCACGCGCGCAGCATCGAGCGTCGTGACGATGGCGTGAGCGGTCTCGATAAGAAGTTCGACTTTCCTGGGTTTGCAGGTTATTCTGGGTCCTTCAATCGTGAGACTCTAGAGGCCATAAGAGCTAATCCAAATGTGAGAAACAAAAGTCCTGGCAGTATGTTGTGAAGATTGCTCATCGCCATAGGTATCGGCTCTTGAACCGGATCAGGAGGTATACTTGGCCTCGCTCACTACTCAGGAGGAACCACCTTGGGGCCTGTCAGCGATTTCCCATGCCAAACCCCCCAGCTCCCAATCAAACTACATCTACGACTCGAGCGCTGGTGAAGGGACCTTTTCTTATGTCCTTGACTCTGGCGTCTTTGTGGAGCATCTAGACTATGAAGGCCGAGCAATCAGCTACGACGCGACGGGCGGAGCGGAAACCGATTACAGCCACGGTACCCACGTCGCTGGCATCATCGGAGGGGCTACCTACGGCGTGGCTAAAAACACACAGCTCATCGGGGTACAAGTGACGGGGTCTAGCGTGGGCCAGAGTTCCTGGATTCTGGGGGGTTTGACTTGGACCATTAACGACATCTTGAGCAAGGGCCGCGTTGGGAAGTCCGTCATCAACATGTCTTTAACCGCCAGCTCTTCAACCATCGTCAACAACGCTGTGCAAGCTGTGATTGACAGCGGCGTCTCTGTCATTGCAGCTGCAGGCAATTCTAACAGTGATACCGCCGACTGGTCACCTGCAAACCTTCCCGCTGCCATCACCGTTGCTGCCAGCAATAATAACTACAATCGATGGTCGGCTTCTAACTGGGGTTCTACGGTGGATCTGTTTGCGCCTGGACAAGCCATCCTTTCTACCTGGGTTGGGTCACCTTCTGCGGTCTATACAACTTCGGGGACTTCGATGGCGGCGCCGTATGTTGCCGGAGTCGTGGCGTACCTCCTCGCGCTTGAAGGACCGCGGACACCTGCTGAGATTAAGGCTAGGATCTTGGAGCTCGCTATAAAGGACGTTATATCCGATCGCAAGGATGTGCCGAACTTTTTGTTATACAACGGGAACGGCGCTTAGAGCTTTTGGGATAGCTCGTAGATGAAGAGCAGTGCTTCAGGCCCTGTCGACGGGAAACTCGCTTTTCTAAGATGCAACGGGCTACTTAAAACCATATCTTACACTGAGCAGCAAGCGAATTCTCCTCTTCGGTTCGATGCTGTGATCCGGGGCCGAATATTTAATAAGTTAGAAAGAGAACGCAGCCTAAGATATCTAAACAACGAAAAACAGTTCCCTCAGAAAGAGTGCACTAGGCATTTAAAATGTGAGTCCGCACAGTACTTGCAAGCGCCCTATTTTATATGAAAGCGAGCCATTGGGTCCCAGAGCTTGACAGTAGAATCCCGTAAAGTTGAGACAAGTTGCTAGTTATCTGGCGCGAAAGCTACTGAGTTAACAGTATCGCTATGCCCCTCCAATGTTTAAAGCATACGTACGAGCTTATCGCACCGCCGAACTAACGGCCTTCGCGTACAGCTCCTCCCTTCAGCAGAAGCGGATACTTCACAGTTGCCTTGCTTGTTAAGTTTTCGACAAGCGCGGTCTGGACCCGGTCCGCAGCGTGCGGATATGCCGAGACGGACAGCTCAGGGTATGCGTCGAGGCCGGTGAGCTCGCAGATGGCCGCGCTAGATATGCAATGAATGAGGACCCGCCGTGGGAGACTCATCTCCACTTACCGCTTGGTCGCCTGTAGGTCGACCTCTCGGAGGGACTGGAATGCTTTCAGATGTGCCGCATCTGCGCCATTACGGATGATGCGGCCCGCCCCGCCAAATACCGCGATGGCCCCCTTGTGAGACGGCCCAAGCGTGGGAGCGTCAGGTCCCCTCTATGCACCTTGATTAACCAGCAGACCAGCGCCTAGCCAGTACTGTTAAGGTAAACTTCAACAACAGTAGTGTCTGGGATACTAGCAAGGACTGTATCTACATGTTGGCAATAGCTATCTCACCTAGCGTTAGCGAGTTGCTGATGTTAACAGAGACAGCTATGCTAACTTTGTTATGCATAATAGAAATACTCTTGACAATTATCTTAATTGGTGGAACATCCACTTGTATGGAGACCGAGCCGGGTTGCCCGGAACTTTTGTCTCGTACCCGATATGTGGAGTGTCGATCAGGAGAGAAAACAGCGCTAGGGCTGTGCATATTTGAACTCGTATCCAAGAAGAGAAGTTCACAGTCTCGTCTAGTATTTTACTCATCTCAAACCTTACTGCACGGTATATTTGTCACTGGATACTCAGCATCTTGATCTCTAAGGTAATATGACTAAAGATTGAATAACCTCGTTTTGATGTTAATTTGCAGGCAGTTGGGGAAAGCTGCAAGGCAAGCGGCAATGCGTGATGGGATAACATTGACTCCACCGTCGCGACACCGCCACGCCACCTTTGCGAGCATCGTGAGCAGTGAACGCCTCGGCAGGTATAAGTAGAACCATATATCACTGTCATTTCCATCTCATCATCCTCCTCATCTCTTAACAACCAACACTCACACTACTCCATCCTCTACATCACTCTGTGTCACTCTATCCTAGTGAGTCTTCGCTGAATAACCGAGAGCTCGTAGAACGCTACTGACCTGTGACAATCTCAGGCTCTTCACCCAGCTCGTCAACATGAAGTTCAGCTCTGTCATCACCATGCTCGCCGCTTTCGGCGGCAGTGCCCTCGCCATCTCGGTCAAGGACTCCGGTGTTCCTGTTGGTCTTGGTGGAGTTACCAGCTGCATTCGCCAATGCCTGATCACCATCGGTCCCGCAGATGGTGCCTCCTCCCAAAGGTCTGAGGGTTTCGCTGGCTCGTGCAAAGAGTACGCGGACCGCGCCCTCAGCGGAGCTAGCCGTTCTGTTGATGGTGGCCGTCTCAACATCAATGGTGTCGGTAACAACCTCGTCATCGACTTTGTCAAGAACGGTCGCGACCGCCGCGCCTCGTTCAACAACTGCAAGACCGCTGTCTACACGGGCGGTCAATGCTCGCCTCGCCAGGGAGGTTGCGATTTTCAGGCCCAGTCTGGCTAAAGAGCTTTCTTCCACATATCTGCTAGCAAGCGTTCTTGGGGGTTTCCGGTCTCCTTGGCCCTGAAAGGGAAAGAGACAAGTTCAAATGTTAGTGGACTGGTAACTTGTTAAGAGCGTGCCTATCAAGGTTTCTAGTAGTAGTTAGGATAAATACAGGATTAGTGATGATATAAGAGCTTATATATTATCACCCACTCTATTTGATTTTAAGGCCTTACTAGCGCTTACGTGTTAACAATTAAGCCACTTCTTTAAACCGAAAGCTTTTATAGGGTTTACCCTAGTGGCCTACCCTATGCCAGACACCAGGTGTGCGATCGAGCACTCGACCAGCTCAGGTGCCGACAGATAGCCCTTGTCATAGAAGAGGATAGTGCTGCCGTGCCCACTGAGGCCTATCGTAGTCGGGATCAAAGACCTTGGGCTCCAACTCGGCGACTAGTGCGCTGCCTCAGTCCGTCCATTACTAACACCTATGCTTGGCATTGACTTATCAAGCGGTCCGTCTTCAGGCATGTTTCAGTATTCAAATTAAGCTATTCCTACACTGTCTTCTACCTCTAGCTGCTATTTGCGGTCAATTACTCAATATTGAAACATTTATTTCTTGTATTTCGCTATTGGAGAAAAGAGCGCCTTCATAAATTGATGATCAGTAGGCAGCTATATTTTCATGAACAATAAACTGACGGATATTTGCAGTTAATTACAATCATGTTCTTCTCACGCCGCTGTAACAAACTTGGCTGAGGATGGAATACTGTTCTTGGAAAGTTACGTACAGCATCATCATTACTATTCAAGACAGTAAGCAAGATAAGTAGCAACTCATTATTAATTGAGTAATGCAAAATTACATTAGTTCAAATATAGAAGTGATGACTGTATTCAACCAAGGCGCAAGGTAAGCCTCATTTGACCGCGGATATCGCTCTTGTTTTGTCCTCCACATAATGTCCTTCTGTACTGGACATCACTTCAAGAAGACGGCTGGAGGAATGCAGGACAAGCCGGGGCGTTCAGCTGTCATCCTCTACTCGTTGGACACAAGCCAGACCCGGTGGACGAGGTACGGCTGAATAACCCTGATGATCCTCGGAACGGGAGGCCAAATTGCGATCGTAGCTTCATGCTTGGTGGTAGTGGTGACGTTGATGCGCTGGGGATCGTCCGCGCCGGTGGGAGGCTTGTTCCATTCCAGAGTCCACTTGATGAAGCCATTGTCGACGCTTGTATTGACCAGTCTGACGAACTCCTTGTTGAACTCAATGTCCAAATACGAGTTCACCTCCTTGGGGATCAGGGCGGGGATGGTCAGCGTGCCGCTGTCTATGAGATAGAACTCTACTGGCGGAAGCACAGAAGTGACCTCGGCGTCCTTCTTGTCCGGGTTGCTGGTAGGAGCGATAGCATTCAGTGTGGTCTTTACGACCGACTCCTCTCCCTTGGGGGGCTCTGGCCACTCGAGGTACTCGATCTTAATCTCGGAAGCGCCGAAGGCCGTCTCAACAATGACGGACCTGTTGTTGAAGTGGGGGATCGGGAGAAGGATCGGCAGCTCGAAGTTGAACTTGACCTTCTGGGTCGGGGGCAGTTTGCCATAGCCACCACTGTAGGCCTTGATTGAAAAGCGCAGACCACCGTCCCAGATCTCCTGCTCGAAGAACGGAGTGAGAAAGTATCCGGGAATTTCGCCCTCAGCCCTGAGTTCGAGCTTGCGGCCCAAACCGTGATAGTGGGCCGAGATGCCTTCCGCTGCGATGGGAACAAGAGAGGCCATTGTGTGAAAAGGTAGTGAAGTGCTTGTGTTGATAGAAGACTTGGGAGTGTTGGCTGGTGATGGTTTAATCTTAGTTGAAGGGGGGAGCCACCGGTATTTATAGACAAAGTCGGGGGAAGAAAGGTTAAGTCAGGCTCCCTCCACTGCCTACGTCCTCCAGCTGAGCGGCGGCCTCATGAGCTAATCATCAACAGTATCACGTCATGATAGATGTCTAAGACCAATATTGGCCGCGAGAATGCAAGGGGAGATCCAGAGCGCAGCTGAATGGTTGTACAGCCAGCCACAGACCTATTTTGCCGGGTTGCGTGACGAATCATTGTCCTCATTTGATCATATCCACGACCGTTTGTGAGTACAGTCACTCTGGAGAGCGCTAGTAGAGCGCTTTGATCTCTGCTCTCTGCATGTTGAGTGGCTACTGAATGCCCTGCGAGGGGAACCACTACTACGGGGTCTCAAAAGCGGCCCCCCTAGTACTGCGATACGGCCGACCGTCTCCCCGCTCAAGGTTATGGAGGCACCAATGGTGACGGCTTCCTTGTCTTGGCGACCACACCAAGCTGCTGATATATCTCAATAAAGAACATGCTTCTCCATATTTGACCAATTCCGCCAGCCACGGACTACAAGACGGAATGAAGTCTAGCCCTGAAGTGAAATACTGTCTCGGCGATAGAACCAGAAGCGGGAGCTATCAGCTGAACGCTATGTAGAATGCGGCACATGCTCCAATATCACATATCGATAAGATGGATAGTTTGTGATAATGCAGCCTCTCGGACCAGAGGCGGCCTGGCCCGTGTTCAGCTAGTGTTTTTCAAGCCACGTTTAGCCTCAAACAGGCGGAGTGGCTTCAGCTTTGCTCTATTTGGAAATGTGAAGAGGGGCTAGCGTAAGACGAATTTGCACGCAATTGCAGCTGTTACAGCTGTAACTTGTTATTCCAAAAATGTTACCTTTTCCTCTAGTATGGCAATTTTATTATGTGGGACAGCTGGGGTCTCTTGTCTCCTCCGGGGTGGTGCGGAATTGAGAGGATAGTCTTTTGAGGTTTGGTGGCTCACGGTGTTTTTCCAGGTACCATCATTTTTCTAGCGTGCATTGCGACAAGAGACCGAAGTTCATTTGCCGAATCTGCCTGGCAGCTTCCTTTATACAAGACCATGCTGCACAATAAAGATCATCTAGAAAGGCTTGATTTTTCCACGGGAGCCCCTCTTACAGCTGCTATAACAAGCACTAGGAGACCTTGTAGAAACCGCCCCCAGTTTCGAAAATACACCAAAATATTATAGTGAGCAATATAAGTTACACTTTAGTAACATATATTGGAATTACCTGAACTTATTTTAATCTAGACATAGTTCCGTTCGCAGAGATAGATCCAGAATATAACGAGCTAAAAGTAAAAGAAATGAGAAGCTTGAGTTACACTGGTGTAATACTGTAGACTTAATGATAGAATTTTAATGATAGGAATATTAATCTCTGGCCTTTCCAATTCTATTACAATTCCCGCCGTCGACAGCCAGCATACCACAACCTACGTGTAGCTGGCACTACACGCGTAACTAGCCTTAGAGTCAAGGTGTCTGAGTCGGGTCATAGCCGTTGTCCCCCTTAGCCCCTGACACAGAATCTGTTGACGGTATTGATCCAGGATGCCGCCGGCCCCCTCTGACTAAGGTCAGGATATCGATCTATCAGAGGTTGTGATACAGAGTCACAATCCAACAGTATGTTGAGAGCTGAGGAGTTTAAATCTCGTTGTCTAAGTGCTAATTGATTCTATATATAAAACATCGAGCGACATTGTCTAGGAGTACATCGGTCTAGAAGCGCTACCGCTCCAGGAACGACGTCGTTCCGGTAAATGTCGGCTCTTGTATGATAGGTCGAAGTGAAAAGTGAGTGAGTCCAGGATTTTGTCGTCCCCTACCGCCTGCGTCATGGCCTAGGCCGTGACAAGAGCCTCACTGTGGTCCAGATTCAGCCATTCCTTTGTCTATCTGCATTTCATCATGACTTGCAACCAAATCTTGACCACGGCCATGCATGCTGGCTCGAACTTGGCCCGTAGACCACACAGAATTCCTCCTTCGTGAGAAGTAAAGAGATGCCTTCCCAGCAAACAAGCAAAACTCTGGAGGCTCACAGGTAGCACGAGTAGGCTTACTTGCAGAGGATTGAGTTGACTTGGTCGTTGTACGGCCCGTTGCGAAGGTTGCCGTCACGACCTTTGAGAGAAAATAGCTCATCAAAACAGCCGTTGGAACTAGCGGTCAAAGTTAGTCACTTGAGACCCTCCAGCAGATATGAGACCTACTCAAAGAACTGGCAAGTAGCACCCTCAGTATCGTAGGAACTGAGCCAGTCCGCCTTCTTGAAATTATCTTCATGCTGTTAGAGAAATACTCGAGGAAAGTGATACTGGGATTTCATACGGCATTTGCCATCGGCAGAGAATGTCTCACAGCCTCCGCCCAGGTTGGAGTCGCCACAAAACTGCGCGGCCATAGCCGGCAACACGGCAACGGTAGCAATGAGAATGGTTTGGAAAAGCATGATTGCGAGGGTAATGAATAGATTGCAGAGGGCACAGGTAGCAAAGAAGAAGAGTTGATGTTGTGAAGGCGAATTGTGTTGAGTATGAATTGCTGTTGTCTTCTGGAAAAAGAGGAAGCAAAAGCAGGACTCGATGGTCTTTATATATGTGACACTGATCAACCCCTGCTGCAATATTCAGCGAAGGATACGAGTATACACGCTCTGCACTGCTAGCAGAACCACTTTCGTCCTTCGCCAGTCTCGGGAGTCCCGGAGGACATGGTAATCTACTACGGTTTCGGGCATAAGTTTGATCCTGTGACGATGGTATTCCTGATGCTAAGAGTCCCTGTTCTGCAGCATCATGACTGTCGGTGAGCTCGGGGCCTGATGCCGGAGGAGAAATTCTGCAACGTAGGTCCTATTCCCTGAGGCCTGCCACGTATCAAGGAGACTTCCCGGATGCCTCGGGGTACGGTGATGCCAGCTCCGTATCTTAAATTTTGTGGAATCAGGTGGTTCGACGGGTTTCGCATGAAGAGGACCTGGAATGTCTTGAGCACTGGGCAGTGTCTCCACCCTGCTGAGGCAGAAAACTCAAAAGAAACCGCGGTACATTATGACACAGCACTTGGAAGGACATCGAATTGACTCCACTCAGAAGTAGATCACTGTAGAATGCCGTTAGGTTGTCGACAGTGAGGATAAATCACTGACGAGAGAGGCAGCCGGCATGGACTACGGCAGGCAGCTCTCAATTGCTAACCCTGCATACTGTAGATATCACTCTCACCCGGATCTGGTCCATTCCATTTTAATCAGACCCTAGAGGAAGAGGACATGAATAATTACAGCCTCCCACAAGCCCAGTATGTTGTTTTTGTTCAACCAGCTCTTGCCGTTCACCAATATCAATTTTAAGTATTCTGCCGCGACTAGCGAAACCGCTCATAATGCAACTGACCAAGGTTCTTGCTGTCTACTTCACTAGCCTAAGACCCTTGGAATATTCTTCGAAGGGACCGGAAGAGAACCGGAAGGACTAAGTGGATCGTACCGTTGCCAGAAACGAATGGATAGGTCTGAGCGAATAACTCTGATATAAAGTTTATTTGAACTGTGGGTTCTACCCCGACCGGAGCGACTGCATAGCCCAGCTCGTACGAGTCAGGGACTCCTGGACGAACACTCGCATTCCTCGGATTAATCTTCAGCGAGATTTGTTTCAGTTGCACGTCCTTCCCAACAGGAAAATCCTGGGACAATATCACGGTCCATTCATGCCCACAATTTTTGGCCCATCCTTTGCTTCAACCTACTGATTCTCTTGCTCTTTTCCCCTCGGCAAAATCATCACCCGTATTTACTCCTAGACCAGTTGCCACGAGACCACACATAAACTAACCATAATACCCTATACTCGTCTATTTAATATGTGACACCCAAGCTGACCCGATCATTAAGACAGAAAACTCGCCAAAGACCTTGCAGCTCGACACAGCCTGCCCACATTAACTTTAACATCCCAGTTTTTACCGTACTTGAAAAAGGCACCCTTGATTCCTGATAAACCTGTAGATTCTAAGTTTAATATTCCACCTCCTATATTTCCAATTGGAGCGATAATAAAAGTTCACGTGGCTCTGCAGGCTGGAGACTGTGTGGAGGCAGGAAAGACTCCGGCACACCCCCGGGTTCGGAAAGCGCCTCTGAGGCTTGGCTTTTGGGGGTTAGGGTGACATCTCCACCCGTAGCTATAAGAAATGCAACGTTGACTTCTACACCTCTTGACCGCCCATCCTTTGTGACGGGTATGATCTTAATACTAATTTTAGCAATTTTTCCCCATTTTAATAGTCGGCTCAGGTGTGCTCCACACCTCTGACGTCAAGTCCGGGATAAAGAGACCTTGTTTCGTAGATTAATTCCTATGTTTGACAAATTGTGTATTGACTCCGAGTTTTGGGCCACGAACAACTACCTATTCCTGGTGTTGTAGGCTGGTAGCTTGGCAATATGGTACCGGCTGGGGCCAACACCGGCGCCAATCTCTTACGTACGCAGCTTGGTGTCGAGACTGTCGGTCTGGATAATGCCATGCGGCGTGTGTCCACGGCAAAAGTATAAACTAGCGCCTGAGCCCCACAGCCGTGGACTCGTACATCTGACAAGATCAGCATTTCTCCCTACTTCAAATCTCTTAGACTAAGAGCTTGGAGCTAAGGGAAGCTTCTCGGTGTCGGTATCGGTAACGGTATCGATTGGACCGATCTGAGTCCCCATATTATGCCCTCGAAACATTGTGGGTAAACCCCACTTATACATCCACTGAAATATAAGCACAGACAACTGATTAAACTCTCGACCCCATGTTGTTTCGAAAGCATAAGTCGAAGACTCTACTTCGTAGGTGGTCAATGCCAACCCCAAATCTTTAGCTTATTTCCATTCTTCCTTCCCTTCCTCTCTCTCCTCACTCCCTTCCCTAAGCTTCTCTATCCCCATACACTTATTAATGGCTTAGTGTGCTTAATTATCCTTTAAGTTTTTATCTCGTCCCGAAGGAGTAATTTGGCTATTACAGGCGGTGCTTCAAAAACTAGCCCAATATTATTAGAATTGTGGACATTCTGGTAGTAAATATTAAATTTACCAGCGGCAATATTCTTGAACTCGCCCCGACATGAAACATCACTTCATGTCCATGAGGAAATCGCCAATTTTGAGTAACGACAGCCCAGATCACAACATACTTGCGGCGAATGCTATAGTTAGGAGTTAGGGATATGACCTATTGTACTAAATTAGGGCTTGGGTCTTACGGAAAGAACGCTATTCTCTCCCGGTTGG